>JAVKLA010000027.1:1093534-1116194 GCA_034782735.1 Sagittarius serpentarius
CCCTTTCCCTTTCCCTTTCCCTTTCCCTTTCCCTTTCCCTTTCCCTTTCCCTTTCCCTTTCCCTTTCCCTTTCTTTCCAGAAAATATAAAAACCCTTAATGCATTCTAGAGAACAAAGACTCCACCTTTGCAATCCATGAATGACCAAGGATCTTAATACTTCTTTTCTTCAGAATACCCGTAATGTAGTCAGGAGACATGATTACAGCACAGGGAGAAACATTAAATTAGATATAATCTGTCTGCTTTACACTTGTTTTTCACTTTCTTAGGCACTCTACGAAGTCACATCTCTGACTTCTGTGAGCCTGTACCTTTTCATTCCTTAGTTCATTTATCTCTACCTTCATACCTTTCTTTTTGTCTGCAACATTTCCTGTCCCAATTACCTTTTTTGTATCCCTTAGTTTGTCTTTTCTTCTGTTTTATCCACTGTATCTTTCTCTTTCCCTTTGTCTTTTCTCTCTCTCTCCCCTTTACCCCTGCTTCCCAAACTGCACCTGGTTATCAGTTACCTGATATGACAATAACATTTCATTCAGTAGGGTAGGCTGTGTAGAAATAAGCCTATAAGCAACTCTGCAAAAGGGAAAAATAATCATTTGGTTGCTAAAGTATTTTCTCTGTCAAGTTTGTAATCTAATGTTTAAGAAACAAAAAAAATCAGAATCAGTTCTCTTGCAGAATGTTTTTGCTCAAAAATTGATGTAGTTCATTCTTTCCAAGTGCAAATTTTCAAAAAGCTTGGACTGAAACCATGTCTTGTATTTACAATTGCTTAAATACTTAATGGGTCAATTTGACTTCTGTCAAGAGACATGCATCAGCCCACAGACCCTAGAAATACCCAGTCTTGAAGAATCTTCATATTTAATGAGTCAGGTTGTTTTGGGGTTTTTTTTTAAAGTATGGATTCTATCTCCTAAAGGGATGCATAGAAAGTCAGTTCTGGTTTCAGCTCTTCCTGCAGAAGTCCGGTTCAAATGAACCTGGAGCAGAGGAACCTGGAAGGCAACAATGAATAAAATACCTTCATGTGGCCACTTCACACAAGCCACTGTGCTTTTCAGTGACTTCTGAAATGAACTACAGCATTGTAGGTAAGTGTAGCAAAAAAAAGAATAAGGTCAGTATCTGAGTATGACGATAGGTCCCATGAGGCAAAGACAAAAAAGCATATTTGCTCACTGCTACAGTGTAGGCTTCACAGAATAATACCTGTGACCAAGACTCTAAGGTAAAGGAACTTTTTGAAACTCAACAGGCAAACACTTTCACTGACAGCCGATCACAGCTTGTCAAGCTCTCCATCCCCATGGATTGTCTCAGCATTTCTGACAGCATGCAGTAAGAAAGGCAGTTTGTATTTTTATATTAAATATAAGATCAGGTTTTGTGGCTTTTCTCACTCTGGAATGCATCCTATATGTGTTTTTTCATAAATGTTCTTCAAATACTCAGACACAAATTCATCCAGTTTAACAACTACCCTACCCCATGCTAGCTTACAAATGCATTCATGTGCAGAGCTGTACAAAAAAAGTTACTGCTGTGTCAAAAAATAAAAAAAAGGTTATGTCACAGGTTGCAGAAGGTGCAAGTGATTTCTAGCTTTCACAAAGTGAAAGGCAGTTTTCAAAGGTCGAAAAGGTGTCATCTTCACATTCGAATAGTCTCAGAAAAGATCTTGAATTCTGGTATATTCCTGTTTCATACAGTTGATAGCACTTTGCTACCGCTCCTGCAGTATCTGTGGATCCAGCATTCACACAATCTACCTGCTGCTGAGTGAGTTTCAAAAAGGTCTGAGCGTCTCCCGTGGTCTTCCAACATCATTACTGCTGATGTTGTTGTGGCAGCTGTGGCAGCACCCTGTAGCATTGTTCATGGTCCGGGGTCCCAAGGTGCATAGTGGTATATTTTGACACACAGGGCCAGACAGCTGAATTGTAGCGAAGTTGTAATAGTGACTTTCCATCGCTAAAATAATGTAATTTAATAGTTAGATATTTTGACCTGGAGCTGTTTGGGTCATTCCTTTCAGATGATAACCTTGGGATGACAACCTTCAATATACCTCCTGACTTAATCTCTTTCCTTTTACTTTCACCTCTGACATGGGTCTGTGTATCAGGAGTGGACTTTCTCTCCTGAAATCTGATTGGAAATGGGCAGAACACATGCACGGTACTTTCTCTTCATCTGTGTAGTATTAAAACTGCTGCAGGTCTTCAAATGCACTGTACTTCGACTATGAGAAAAGGGAGGGTCCATGGCACACATGTTTTGGTGTCAACTGGAACATAGAGGTTAAGTGTTACGGTGTCGTGGTTTAACCCCAGCCAGCACCACGCAGCCGCTCGCTCACTCCCCCCACACCCAGTGGGATGAGGGAGACAATCGGGGCAAAAAAAGTAAAACTCATGGATTGAGATAAAGACAGTTTGGTAGGACAGAAAGGAGGAAAATAATAATAATAGTAATAACAACAACAACAACAACTGAAGGACTGGAATAAACAAAACAAGTGATGCACAATGCTATTACTACCACTCGCCAACTGATGTCCCGTTAGTTCCTGAGCAGTGATCCACCCTCGGCCAACTCCCCCAGTTTATATACTGGGCATGACGTCCCATGGTATGGAATACCCCTAAGGCCAGTTTGGGTCAGCTGTCCCAGCTGTGTCCCCTCCCAACTTTCTTGTGCCCCTCCAGCCTTCTTGCTGGCTGGGCAGGAGAAGCTGAAAAGTCCTTGACCTATTATAAACACAACTTAGCAACAACTGAAAACATCAGTAAGTTATAAACATTTTTCTCATACTAAACCCAAAGCACAGCTCTGTACCAGCTACTAGGAAGACAATTAACTCTATCGCAGCTGAAACCAGGACAGACCTTAATGGTGCAGAATGGGAAAATACTGTGTCTGAAGCTTTTTGTCAACACAATGCAGCTTCAGAAACAAAACAGGAACAAAGAACTGATAACAGGGAGCTGATATTGATTGGATTTGATTTGTTTCTAGTGGGAAGACTGTCCATTTAAACCACCTCTTGTGTTTATTAGGATTTACTAAGAAAAAACTGTTTATCAATAGCATTGTGTTTTGAGTAATGGTCTTTGCTTTCAAAATTTGTATGATAAAATATGTCAATTGTTAATCAAATAAATCTAAATACTGTCTTAAAAAAGAAAGATTGTGTGTGGCTAATGCCGGGTCAGTAACTCCATACCCAATGAAAAAATCTATACGTTCTCCTAAAACACACAATTTAGAGGAAGAGACAGAAATTTCTATTTTGGTACACATAACATAAGATAACATAAAATGAAGACAAATTTGCCAAGCTCATGACAAAGTTTTTAATCATTGTGCAAATTTATGAGAAAGAAAAAGAAAACTAGATTAATTAAAAAAAGGATATGCTGACAATTTCAGAAGTCAGCACAAATTTACAGGTACATCGGAAATACAGAAAAATCTTGTACATCTGTGAATATCTAACTCACCACTTTCCTCTAGTCTAGGGCATAAACACACCTCAGAAATCAGAGTAGTGAGCTAGCTGTAACTGAAATCATTGTTTTATCAAAGACTGCAAGTCTTTAAGCTTGAGACCTTTCTCTCTCCTAGAGTTAGTTTTCTGTAGCGTGAGATTCAGGATAAACTACCAAGTTCTTCTTTAGTCTGTGATTAACCGCATCCCCCTCCTGCCGCCAATGCTTTCTAAGGTGATATATTTCAGATCTAATGATCACCTGGACCCTTTGTGAATTTTTTTTTTTTTTTTTTGAAATACCTTCTATCTTCAGGTTCTACTTAAGGGCCTTTATCACTAATTATTCTTTCTCTGTCAGCAATAGCAATTTATTCTTTTTTAACCTTGTTATTTTTCCTTCTTATTTTTTCCCTCCTCCAAAGCTGTGAGAGCTAGAACCCAAATTAAGTATTTTCACTCTGACAATAGACGTGCACTTTTGAGGGGATCATTCATTTGGTGAACTATAATTATGCTCAGTCTCAGCACACTCAGGCTCTTAAAAGAACCCATCAGACTCAATCTTCTTTGGGATTACTATTTTATTCTGCTGTGCTCTGGGCCTTCTTGTGGCCTTTTTTCCTTGTTCCTGTTCAGTTTTACTTTACGTTTCTCTAGAAAAAACCCCAACATTAAAATGATAAGCTGAGATATCTTCCTGTTAGGAATTTTCTGTCACTTTTGTTACATGTTATTTGATTGTTAACATTTTAACCTTCCTAATAAAACTTACATTTTTATTTTATAGATTCTTTTTTCTTGAGAGCCAAAAAAATTGCACAGAAAGATGAGTACATTATCTGTCAGTCATGATCATTTTTAGTAGTCTTATACCTTTTGGGAATTCTTTGAGTTTCAAGGTCTTAATATTTTGAAGTCAATGTTTCTTCTTATATTGATTGACAGCAAAGTAGAGGCCCTCAGCACATCTGTAACATCTTCTCTTGTTGCTCCTGAGCCTATCTGGTTACAACTTTCCTTGACTTTATCTCCAAACCTTTGGGAAAGTTAGCAAGATAGATTGCTTGCGTATTCATCAACAGTTATGAAATTCATATTTAGCTTGCTCTTCATTATACTTAGGAAAAATAGGGAGTGTCTGAATTGTAAACTCAATAACATGAGAGTTGCATTTGAAAACAGAAAGGCAATTGATCACTGTGGCAGAGGACAGAAGTTAATTTAAATTTTATAACTTCTTTCATCTACATTGTGATATTGGTTATCATCTCTAAGAATAGTATAACATGATCTTAGGCATTCTTTCAGACTAATACATGAAGAATTAGGTGAGTCTAACAATATGATAAAATAAAATTATTTTAACAAATTAGCTAAAATAATCTAGAATATCCTATGAAATCCCCTGTGATCCACTGAGCATTTAACATTTCTGATGCTTTGTATGCTTTACTCTTGATTGCATTTTGGAAATGTAATGAGATAAAAAGAGCAAATAATCTGCATAACCTTATATGAAAGGCAAACTGTCTTTTATTCCCTGTATTCTTTTATAGTCAATTCAGCAAAATATTTGCTATGTTTATTATTTGCTAAGAACAAAACCTACTGGCTAGTTGCTAGGATTAACCATATGTATGATAAATCCATGGTTTCCCAGAGATTCATAATTCTGGGCAGTGATCCTGCACTATTACTGCTCAACAGAAGCTTTGACATTGCTTTCATGACAACAGGATGAAGCCCTGTGCATACAAGCTAAAATAATATGAGACGCTCCCACAGATATTTTCCAATATCCAAAAATGGATTACATCTTTCATATCACTGAAAGACAGCAGATGGATTATTCATTTAAAAGTCTGCTGGAAAACTGTGCAGATGAAATTTCGATGTCATTTTACCCGAAAAGGTTTCTTTTTCTCTCCTACAGCCATTATCAATGGTGGCTGAAAAAAAAGGAATGTAATTAGTTGAACTACTGACCCAAAACACTTAAATAATGAAGAAAAGTACATTATGTCTCTTTTTAGCCAGAAACAGATCTTTGAGTTCCCACATACTTATTCCCTATGGCACATACATATAGGAAACTGCATGTAAGTAAAACTAGAAAGTTTTAGCGATGGCAGTTCTGATGCGAAAGCCTCAACTTTTTATTATTGTTTGGAAATGTTTTTTAAATATATCACTTTGAAAACCTCCAAGCACTCTGAATATCAAACACCAGTTACTGTGCTATGCCTTAACTCTTATGAGGATAAAGATGATTAAAAAAACCTGCATGGCCTATTGACTCCAGCATGATAAATGAGCCCAGTGTCACTTGACACTGATTTCTTAGTGGAACAAGGCTTCTAATTACATGATTTGTACCTGTGTCAAACCAAGGCAATGGGATTAAAAGAAACAAACATATCAAAGTCAGTTAGTTATTAATAGTTTCACCCACTCCAGGCTGTTAATCAAAATCTCTTGAGAGTCTGTCTAATGGCTGCTTTAGCTCCACTCTAGGTGCTTCAGCCATTTTAGATACTCTGTCTCCCATTAGGCCACCTCACTGGCAATTATTTCAATGTTTAACTCTCTATGAGTTTCACAGCCATTCTTGTAATAATGATGCAGTCACTAAAAATGATGTTAATGTTAATAGACTAGGGCCCAGGTTTTGCAGAGAACACTTTGTATGCAGAATTATCTTCTGTTTTCATTAGCTGTATATGCCCACATTTCAGGGGTTTGTAGATCAGGTTCTTACTTTAAATTATTCAAAAAATTGATTTATCTATCTGAGTTATTTTCAGCTTTTAAATTGTTCACCAAGTTTGGAGAGGCACTACTGCTTTGACTATTCACTATTTCTCATTTGCCGGTTCTACTGGACAGCTGGTCACTTCCATACTTTTCTGTTGTTTGCTTCACCTGACTACAGATAAATTTAAAAAGAGGCAGTTAAACAATTTTAGCACAAATAGAGATTTACATTGGTTTCTCAGCCAGTAATTCACTTAACTCACTTACGAAAAAGAGATAAAAAGAGAAACAAATAACACAGGTGACATCACCCTTTTTACTCATGTCCGATGTCCAACAATATCTTACAGAAACTGGTTGGACTATGGTATTACCAGTACTGAGTCAAGTCTACCTTTACATTTTAACTTAAGAGCTTGTAGCTTTTTCCAGTCATCATAACTGCCATCAGATTTAAGGAAAGCTGTGCAAGGAAGTATTTTAATATGTTGTAGCCATACTATTGAGCTTATTCCCTTTTGCTTATCATAAGCACATTTCTCATACAGAAGACATTTTATTAACTCATGTAAACCAATGGATTTCTCACAGTCTTCAACAGAGCCATACAAGTCTATATTTATATCAGTTGAAGATCTTTTCTTGAAAATGCTCTTTTGAGTCAAAATATGCACTCTTCTTCTAAAGGGCATGTGTGAGAGTTGAGAAATCTCACACGTCCAAAGAAAGCCTCAAATCAACACCAAACTAAGACCTCTCTCCATTAACCCAGCTATGAATGGGGGTGGAGGAGTTCTTGGGGCTTGGGAGCATCCATGGCCAAACATAATACTGGAGACTCCTCGCACACCTTTGTCTACAGCAACAGGGGTCTTCAGTGATTCCAGTCTGGCAGGCCAAGGAAGCCTAATTGAACCTTTTAGTTTTATTACGGTTCTGACTGTTCAATATTGTCTTCTATTTTGAGATTCTTAAAATAGCTATCTTAACATGGGTAATTAGAAAAATTCCTCCAAGCAAAAAGTGTAGCTTTTAAAAATAGATTTTTTTTTTTGAGATGATCTTTGCATAACAATGTCTATTGTTAGAATTGTATTACCTACTCTAGGGCTTTGTTTTCTTTTTTTATACTCCTTAGCACATAAAAGAACTTGTAATGTACAGTTATGCTTTAAAAGTAAACAACAGGTATGTGTAATTAAATTTATACTTTACCTGGGCTGTCTTTTCAGTGCTCTGATTAATAGAAGGATTTGACCTGTTAAATACTCTCTGACTTAGGCTGTCTGTTTACTATAAATGATAATCCAAAATATTTCTAATTTGAGCTAGACAAAGAATATTATCACCTTGGTTCTGCATGAAAGAAGAGGTGAGTACAATTTGGGATTTTGAGCCCATTTCACACATGAGTTTGTATGCCTGTTTATGAAAAGTGATTTTTTTTTTCAAGTGAGAAAGCAGAACTAGATATTCTGAAGTAGCTTATTCCTTGTGTTTAAATGGGAATAACTTTCACTGGTGCAAGCAGATTTAGAGTGAAATAGCTGGGTCCATATTGAAGGTGACTGGAGAGGTTTCACCATCTCATCTGTACTGGCATGGTTAAATCTGTAGGATTTAGCAATATGCTATAAAATATATAATGATATGCTTTTGTCTGTGCACAGGTATAGATAAGATCTGTGTCTACGCAACCCAAGATTGCTGTTTGGGATTTTCTACTCACATATGAAACTATTGAACATTTCACATATTTAAAGCATGAGGAAATATGTCTTTTTTCCTCAAGTAAGAAGTTTTGACAACTCCTCATTAAATTATCCAGCCTATTTATGACTCACTATCATGGTCTTCACTGCTCATTTTACTTTTTTTTAGCTAAATTAGAGCTGTAGAAATCATGAATCAGTCAGATAAGCCCCTTTTTTGTCCATTTTTCTGATCTCAGTTGCGACTTCGGCAAGTTGAAAGGGGGGGGTTAACGAAAACTGATACATAAATTCTTAGATTTTCTTCAATTCTTGGGAAGTTTAGAGAAGACTGTCCAGTGCTAACAGTTACGGAAAAGGCTCATACAAACCTTTATGCTATTTTTACCTGTTTGATAACATTGAAGGCTGACATGACTCTTCTTGAAATGATAATGCAGTGACAACAGAAACTTCTGTTACAAAAGCAATAGCAATTATAAAAAAATAAAATATCTAGTAAAATACTAGTGACATTATAAAAAGCCCAGGATGTTCAGGAATGAGTGCTATGACCACTGGCTTTCTGCTCTGCTTTCCTCACTTTCTCATTATCCCTGAGATTCATCTGTAGACTGGAAGCCTGAAGGCAAGAACACCTTGGAAATGACACCGTAGCAAGAATGCTAACTTGTACATGCACTCCCACGCACCAGCTGTGTAATTCTTTGCAAGGAATGGTTAAGGTATTAATAGATTGCCGGTGATGCAGAAACAGAGATCCCTGCCCAGACAGCGCAGAATGCAGAGCTGTGTGCATCGGTAAATGTTCCTGCCAAAGCCACAGGGGATGCTACTACCGTCAGTGGGGTAACCCTTTGCTGGTTTCAGTGGTGCACATCTGCTTTCAGGTCTTCAGCCTCTGCAATCTCTGTCTGTAACCCCCGCTGTAAAAGCCTTGACCTGCCCCAAAAGACTTTAGCTGCCTGATGAGCAGGTGTCCAGGATCCAGTTATGAGAGGACACAAGTGTGTAACCTTCACCCAGACTGCTGAGAAAGAGCACCCAAAAAGAGTTGTGAGGAAGTCTATATAGAGAAAAGTAAGGTAAAAATTAGGATTTCAGGATGGGATTATCAGCAACTCAAGGACTCAAAAGGGAAAGCATTGATATGAAAATGTATGAAATCCTCAAGAGAAAAAAAAGAGGGAATCAGGTTGCCAGGTCAAGCCATTGGTACCATCTGCATCAATGGAGCTGGTGTAGATGGTAACTCAGCAATGCTGAGGATCTGTCCCTGGGGGCTGTGGTGTCTGCCCCTCTCCCTCCTGCCTGCCTGGCAAAGACTCCAGTGCCTTGTCAGGGATGGTGACCACACTGAGGCTTAGCACAAAGGCTTGGTGAATCCTAGGTGTTTTTTGTGTGAGCTAATCAAAGGATAATTGGTTTCTACTTTTAAGTTGCATATAAACTGGCTAAACTTGTGCCTGGGTAAAGATGCCATAACAAGCTGACCCCAAAAAGCGTCTGTAACACCTCCAACAGTCTCCTTCATCAAATTAACCTCTTCCTCAGGAGGGCTAACTAAGCCAGAGCAATGATAATGCCAGCTATCCCTGCACTTTCAGACTGGTCTGGGGGCTGTCCCTGGGGCTTAGTGAGTGCAGTGCCTGGAGTGGCATTCAGTCTAAGCAGAGGGCCTAGTGAGGAACGTGTCTGCACTGGAGTCAAAGGTAGCAGGCTTTCTCCAGGAGCATGGACCCCACAGAGGGCTAGCAACCTCCAAATCTACCTGCTTTTTCAGGTAGGCTCCCTAGCCTTCACTTAGCTCCATGTAACTCTACTCATACCAGGTGAGTCTGAAACAAGCCTAGGCATTTTTAAATGAGGGGGAGATATGAGGTAACAGGGATGTTCACAAACCCTGGTACAAGCAAAGAGTAATTCATTTAGAGCAAAAGCCTTTAAGAAGAAAGGATTCAATAAATTGTCTGTGATTATGTCTGGGCTGTATAGCATATGTCTGTCTTCCATGTGGTGATCCCACATGTTCTCAGTGTCCTAAAGCACTTGCACAGCAGCTGGGATGCAGGTGTCAATCTCATACTCACCAGCCATTTCTGTCTTGCCTGGTGTCAAGGAAAAGGTCTGTCAGCTGTGCAAGACCCTTTTATAACCTTCCCTCCCCTCCAGGGGTGCGAGTCACTTCTGAGCTGTTTAGTGACACCAGCACTGTTCTCTGCAGAGGCAAAACATCTGTGTCACAGCTTGGAAGCAGGTTGTTCTGATGCAAGTGCTCTTTCCCTTCCTGTTTATTTTGATGGCATTTATGCTATTGCCAAGGTGAAAAGAGTTATCCTTACTTACTGTTTTCTGGATATCCCTCATTTAGCTAGTCCATACTTTTGCAGGAAAGACTAATAATTTCTTATACCGTAATGTCACTTCCCAGACTAGATTGCATTTGCTATTCATAAAACCATTGCATATCAATGTTACTAGGTTATAAAACAGCAGCTTCTTGTTCCCCACCAACACATCCAGAGAGAAGACTTTACCTGCATGTATTGAGACAAATTCCTTGCTGTGAAATCTCACCAGCTGTGCTTCATAATCCTAAACTGCCTGACATTTGCAAATCAAAAGGGGCAAAGAGGTCAAAGCACACTCTGCAGAACACTCCAGATGTCTGCTCCATTTTCTGCAGGAGTCACAATTCAGCTGCCTGGTGGGTTGCAGGAAAGCAAAGGGCACACTCTTTTATCACCTCGTTAGAAACTGTCCTTTGGCTGGAATTTAGGAGTGAGCCTTTTGTGTTGTTCTGTCCTATGAAATAAGTATGAAAGAGCAAATATAAGGGTATCTGCTGTAGTAAAACATTTTTAGTCAGGACAGCGCAGCAGTGTACATAGAGAGCTGTTAAATTTTGGTTACATGTTCCAAAATAGATTAAATTTAATGACATTATGGCTGGAACAATTTAGGATCTTTTGAGGTAAGTGAAGAAAGTGGGGAGTGAGAATGACTCTGAGTCATAGATGAGTCCTGATCTCGGAGGATGTGCACAGGCAATACTTTCATTGATCTCAGTGGAGATCATTGCTTGCATAACAACTTCCAGATCAGGGCCATTTTGAGTGCTGAGTCAGCCCAAGCCTCTCAAATTTCGTTATTTTATCAAGCAGTTAGTTTGGAAAGTGTGGGAAGATATTTTTATTGCTTATAAACGTAGTGGCTTTTGACGGTTTCCCCCCTCCAGCCTGATGCCTAAAGAGTAATAACTTAAAAAAAGTAAAAAATTTGTACAGGAAAAGAGGGCAGAAGAAGATGATTATTCACTTAATTCCATTTCTCAGTGTTTGCAGAGAATCAGAAGTCTCCTGGCATTACAGGGGTGCTGATATTCCAAATAGTGTTTCATGACCAGAGTCACTTGCTAAGATTATCTGAGCTTTTTAGCATTGGTAAATATTTTATTTCAGCTTAAAATCGAAAAGAACATGTATTAGCCTGAGAAAAGAAAATGATGTGGGCAAGAGTGCATATCTTAATAAATACCCTTTCCTTACAAAATCCTAACTCAATCAACAGATACCTGAAGTTTCTTACAGGTTTTATATTTCCCATAGCATTTTGGTATGGTAGGGACCTGCATTATCTCTGTACGTATAAGCCGTCCTTGATCCTTTACCCAGAAATCATCATGAGCTTCAGAGTTCACAGCTGGCAGAGTTTTATGTCTGTGGATCCTTGTGTCTGCTATGGCTTGTATCCCACAGAGGACTCCACCTGAAAAACTGCTATAAAGAATAGGTATGTTTAGCATTAATATACTTGAGAGATAGATACATATATGTATATAAAAGGAATGAAGTTGCTATTTTCTTTAATGGTGAATAAATGCTGCAGATTGGAATAAGAGTTTCACAATGTAGAGGCTTTTGTAATACTTTTCTGTAATAACAAACACATGATCAATCAGTAAAATGCAGTTGGTTCTTTTACATGCATCAGAAAGGAGGGGAGAGTGTACTCTCCAAGCTTCCTTCATGAATATTTAACAGAGTAGATCATTAGGATTTGTAACTTATAAGCCATTGATCTGAATCAGATTTGCAACTGTGATACAATGTTAAATTTATAATGGCTGAAAGAGATGATTTCCTCCTTGTCCTGGTTTAAACCCAGCTGGCAACTAAGCCCCACACACCTGCTCGCTCACTCTCCCCATGGCGGGGCAGAGAATCAGAAAAGTGAGAAATCTTGTGGGTTGAGGTAAAGACAGTTTAATAGGTAAAGCAAAAGCCACGCACGCAAGCAAAGCAAAACAAGGAATTCATTCACCACTTCCCATGGGCTGGGAGGTGTTCAGCCATCTCCAGGACAGCAGGGCTCCATCACGCATAACCATCACTTGGGAAGACAAATGTCATCACTCCAAACGTCCCCCCTTCCTTCTTCCTCCCCCAGCTTTATATGCTGAGCATGATGTCATATGGTATGGAATATCCCTTCGGTCAGTTGGGGTCAGCTGTCCCAGCTGTGTCCCCTCCCACCTTCATGTGCACCCCCAGCCTCCTTGCTGGTGGGATGGGGTGAAAAGCAGAAAAGGCCTTGTAAGCGCTGCTCAGCTGTAAAGAAAACATCTGTCTATTATCAACACTATTTTCAGCACAAATCCAAAACATAGCCTCATACTAGCTACTGTGAAGAAAATTAACTCTATCCCAGCCAAAACTAGAACAGTCCTAAAGGAAAAAAGCACGGGGGAAAAAAGGGCAAAGTCTGAATATTGATTAGGGTACTTGAAAAACAATACAAGAGTAATGCCAATTTAAGAATAGTTTTTTATGGAAGATCATCCCCATAAGCAAGAGATGGAAATGGTGGATAAAGTCATGCTTACTATGTGAAATCAGCTGTCCAGTGTAGATAATATGCTTACAAAATCATTATGGTTGGATCCTGCTAATGCCTTCATTCCATGTCAACAATTTCCATCACTGGCAAATTACTCTATTATTTGTTTCTGATTTGCCTAATTTTTCAAAATGGTTACAAGCTGGTTCCATGGAGGACACATAACAACTGTTCAACCTACTAGAGCGTAGAGACAGACAGGAACATAACATTTGCAGAGCAGTGTATTTTTTTTTTTTTTTTAAATCTGATCTTTAAGACTGTAATATACTTGTAGTCATGTTATGTTTGCCACTGGGAAAGCATGAGAGGTCTTGCAATTTACTAAAATTACCTGTCTCCAGAACTGCTTACATCTCAGCTAGGCTACATACTTCTACCTATAAGTCTGACCCAGGTTCACACATCCTTGCATGCATTTGCATCAGGATAGGTATAACTTTGAGTGAGTACCACTCAGATTAGCCTGCTGCTCAAAGGCCAAAGTCTTCTGCCACCCATTTTGCATGGGCACAACTCTCATGTGGACACTGCATTATTTATGTTAAAAGTGCTCTCTGGAAGTCAGATGAAATAAGTGAAAAGTGAGTTTAAACAATGGAAATATACCCAAGACACATTCTTGACAAGCCAGTAAGCACATTTTCTAGAGGAATGAACTAATACAATGTGAGTAGAAAGAGACCTCCACTGATGTAACTTACACAACATTTGAATGAAATCCACAGAACAATTCTAATGAACTTTACAAACAAGCAGTGGGTGGTCATGAAGATAAAATCTTTTTTATTTCAAAAGAAAAATAAGCAAAACTGGTATTTTACTAGTCATAAGCAAATAAGCAAAGTCCTTAGGAAGGCGGAAGAATCTTCTCTCTGATCTGCTTTTGCAGAAGTCTGCAGTGATGACACTTTTTCCCATTTGTAGACTGTAAAATTGATACCAGCACGAAGGACCCTTGTGGTGCCACCAGACGCGATCTTCATATACAACACTTGCTTGGCAACTCTAGAAGATACCATCCTTTTTCATCCTTTTTGGGAGAGATGTCTTTGTTTCCCCGGTACAGGAGGGACATCTTCCCCTGACAGCTTCGCTGCTCCTCTGGAGAAGGCAATCACACATGGGCTTACAGACAAATAGGGTACTCCCCTTGGCAATTGTTTTCCTTAAGCATCCAGGCCCTTCAGAATTGTTATGTGAGCTAAAATTACCTGTTCGTAGATCAAATTGAGCAGATGTTGCTGAATGGCTTATTTTGGTACTACCTGAAGATTCATTTCTCTTTCCTTCCGTTGGCACAGTCCCCATGGGAACAAACTTCAGATAAATGCCCTCACCACCTCAATATGATGAATTTCCCAGAGTGTCATTTGAAAGGCAAATCTGGCCTTGTGAAGCCATGTCCAGGTTATGATGAATCCTTAAATTTATTAAGGGCTTTAATATAATTTTTTTCTAATCCTTTAAGTCTAATAATGCTTGGTTAGTAATTTTAGTGGTGTCCTGAGCATTAGACAGGCATTTTCTTGATAACTGTTAAAAAGCTGATGAAGAGAATAAGTGGAGAAGGGAGAGTATGTGTTCAGATCTTCCCAGCTCCCCAAAGCTAAGAAATGGTGAGGGGCAGGAAAAAGTGCTTGAAAGAAGCAGAAGTACCACCGGCTGCATTGGAAAGAACACCAGATAATTGTTTTGCCAGAAAACAAGTAGACATGCTAGAAGTAGTTCAGGAGCAAAGTGTCTTGCTATGTGGATATTTCTAGGCTGTTTACCTGGTTAATGTACCATGTTATAATACCTTTCCAGTAGAAAACAGTTGATAGGACTTGCAAACCCAGGTTTTTTTTATTCCTTATGACTACTCAGTGCCATTCTATCTTATGAAAAATCATTATTTATTATTTATTTTGTCTAGCAAAACAGGCATGTACCTCCCAAATCAAACTACTTTCCTAAGATTCAAAAAGGGCATTAGCAACTAATTTAAAACTCATACTGAAGCCAAGTGCAGTTTACTCATGAGCTGACACAAAGCAGCACACTCTCTGACAATAGTGCAGTCACAGTGTGCTCTTAATGGCTTGCCTTAGTCATACAGCACCAGCGTGTTTTTCTGTAATTACCACTAAGTCTGCTGTTACAGAACCAGCATCATTCTGCCCTGTTCCAGCTCCTTGACGGTAATACTTCTCTTTTTATTTCACAAATAATCAAAGCATAGCAAGTGACAACAAAATTAATACTGGTTTACTGACACCCAGCCTATTCATGCTGCACAATCCGAGTCTTCTAAATCTTCCAGCAGTCACCCTGCAACTACTCAGATGACAGATAAATCTTCCTTGGTGCCGTGTGAGAATTCATGTGTATAAAAGCAAATGCCCTCATGGGTCACACTTGCCATTGCAACTCACGATTTTCTTAATCTTCTGGTGCTACTTTTTAGAAGTTCTGCAGTTCTGAAGGTGCAAGCAATGTGCATCTTCCCTGAATTGTCAAGGAAGAGCATCTGTAAGAACATTAGTGCTGTAGTTTCATAAGAATAATAGCGGTGTTCCTGCCTCTCCTTCCTACAGCAAAAGACCATCCAGGCCCTCCTTGCTGGAGGAAGCAGCAATAGTCAGAGTGCTTGAGGACAACCACTGTAGTCTACATTCACGCAGGCAGGCAGAGGCACTTCCAGTGTACTCTGAGGGTCTGAGGAATGGGTGAGCTTGGAGTTCCCTCTGAAACCTTGTAGACAGCAGAGTTCAATATTAACTTCACTTCTGCTAGTAACTGAAAGAACTGCGGTTGTTCTCTGACCCTAAGGACAAGTGGCATGGAACAACATCCATTTGCAGCAATAAATCCTCCCCTTTTCCCCCCCAAAATAGTGTGATCTCACCCATAGCACGTATTTGGAACAGGCTCTGCATCTTACCATATCCTGCAATGACAGTTTCAAATGTTTAACAGTCAAAGATGAGGAAGCCTTCTTCATTTTGTCTGCGGTGCCAGCCCTGGGAGTCCGTGAGGATGCCAGCAGAATAACAGGGCTGGTAGGCTGGAAGGGTGGCAAAGATGATTTTGATACACCTTTGCAGGACAGACTCAGCCGTGGGGTGGATTTTGATGTCAGAACTGTTAAACTCCTTGCCTGAGATTCTTCTTCGAGAGCTTGTGAAACTACAGGGTGACACAGAAGCTTGGTCAAGAAAGAAGAAGAGACAAGATATTTTGTGATCTTTGCATTTCATGTGAACACAGGATCTGAATGAACAAATGCAGAGTGAGTCTGCTCTTCTCAGGCTATCACGTGAAAGATGTTTGATCCAGAACTGCCGTCAAAATATCAATCCTCATTCACAGCCGGATAAAACACACTGTAACAAAGTACAACTTTGTAAAAGGCCCAGAGGGCCATAACTATGATGCACCACAGAAAGGTGGGAGAGTGTCTGTCACTGCCAGCGTCATAGGTCCCTGCAACTGAAAGAGATTTATTTATGAGGTGGAATTCCCAGGTGGTGAGAGAAAATGGATTTTGCCTTGTGTTACCAGGGAATATAAGAAAATGCCAGCTGTTTCTGTTATTCTGACATTGCTGCTCCCAAATCTGGCAATCAGCTTAGCCCTGACTATGTGGAACCACCCAGGCGCCTGGCACAGGTCAATGTCATTAGAAACATGGGTTACATCTATGGCTTACTATTTTGGGTGTGGTCTTTCTCCACTATCTTTAAGCAAGCTAAAGAAAAAAAATCTAGAATCTGCTAAAATTTACACAAAGGGTAAGAAAAAGTATAATTAAGCTCACCACTGTGAATAGTGACCCATATGGTGTTTATGAGGACCCCAGAAACATTGATAGAGCTCCACTGGAAAATATTATCTGCAGATCACACAGTGTGTTTATTTTCCCTGCCCTGTTTCTTAGAACACTGATTTATTTTATCTGCATGCAAATAATATAATGATGTGATGACAACTCTATAAAAGTTTTCATAGTCTGTTATTTAGCATCTGGGAAATTTCATGTGTCTCTGCCACCTCTAAGCTATTACTTTTCCAGAGATGAGTTAAAGCATGATTCCTAAAAGAGGAGAGATACCATTTATTTCTATGTAGACTTACTTTGCAGCTCCTATA
This sequence comes from Sagittarius serpentarius, assembly GCA_034782735.1. NCBI lineage: Eukaryota > Metazoa > Chordata > Aves > Accipitriformes > Sagittariidae > Sagittarius > Sagittarius serpentarius. The sequence goes on from JAVKLA010000027.1 coordinate 1,110,536, forward strand.
TTCCAAATAAAACCCTCTTGGCTCTCACAGTTTTACCTCAAAATCTCTGCAGGACTTGAAATCCAGGTTCATTCAACTTTATTATGACACAGCAGCTCTCTTTAGCAGTCAGCTTTCATTTACCTCAGCAGGATTAACTGAATCCATTATTTTCAGCCAACATGCAGTGGCCCTCCTTGATCCTTTGTACACTTCTGCATTTTTTTTTTCTTTAAAAAAAAGAAAGAACTCTTGTATTTCTCCACTTAAAATAAAAAGTCGTGGAAGTCTTGACGGAAAAGAGTTTGGGGTCACTGTTTGAAATAAATTCATCAATATTTAGTTACAGGGAAATAAAAGTCAGATGAGAAAGCAGAAAAGTCCTAAGCATCACTGTTAAGTGGCGAGATGGTGATTTCTATCAGAAAGTCTTGCTTGCCTTTCAGCTTGTAGGTGGCTTTTAAATAAAGTTGTTCTCCCACGGTTTGTTCACTTTTGTTTGTTTCCATCCCTTGCAGATCACTGCGGCTGTAAATCACACTGCTCAGTCTCACCGCAGGCTGCCTTCAAAGGGCAGCTCTGCCTCCCTGCCTGCTCCCTGCCTTGCTCATTCCCCTATAGCAGCACAAACAATCCTGTGGTTGGACAGCCAGCTGGGTTAGATCGTTCATCTGGCTGAAAAAATAATATTGTGGTTTTACTTTTTTTTAATGTGGGATGAATTTTCAGCCAGATGAGCTTTTGCAAAATGCCCAATATCAGAAGTGCACAGCCAATTTTCTGTTTTGCTGTTCATTATCTCCATATTGTCCAAAAACTTCAGCTGAGCTCAGCTCTGTAAAAGTTACATGCAAAGATCCCAGGGCCTTAGGTACATATCCAACCCTCCTTCTCACCATCCTGGCTGTTAGCCTCTTCCTCTCCCAAAGAGGATTACATTCATGTCTACAGTAAGGCTGCTTTACTCCAGGACCTTAATGAAGATGAAATTCAGGCCCACAGCCTCATGCCTTGAGGACTTGCCATGCACTTTACTGTAGGTGTGTTTACGCTGCACAGCACTGCACCACACAGAGACACCTACAAAAGCCTTCAGTAAGCTAGCCCTTGTCTTGACACTAATGGTCAGCCTTGTATTTCCCCCGGACTAATTAGTCCCACTACAAAGCAAGATTAATTGCCTCAGGCACAGTGCCAGGCTGAAGCAGTTGTAACACTCCCGTGTCCTGAGCTAATTCACCAGCATGACACAGCGCTGTCTAGACACGCCAGCCTGGGCAGAGCTAGTTCTGGTACCTCTGCATGATGTAAAGGCTCAGTTCCTGTTAGCCAAAATATAGAGCATTTCTAATGCAGTAAGTTGGCCACAAATAAGGAGATGAGACTGCTATATTAGTGGTTTCCAGAAATGTGCATCCTTTCCCAGCATAGCTGTGATGACTGATGTTCCCTTGTGGCTATTTTTCCCAGGTATAGCTACAAGGTCCCAGGATGAGAGGTCAAGTTTGGGAAAGAGCATTACAAAACCTTCCATTTTTTCTCTACTACAGCTTAAACTAAATGCAAAGGAAATTAATGCCTGATTGTAGCTAGAGCTTCCACACCAGAAAAATCACTGGGACTGTTTGTCCATAGATGGATCTTGTTGAGACTCTTTCTAAATACCGAATTTGTGCTTGTTGTGCCGTTTATACTTTCCATTGCTGTTGTGCTTCTGTTACAAAGGTGCTAGGTCCTAAGAAGACCTCTGGGGGAGCTTCTGCTTCCAACAAGGCTATGGACGCTCTCTTATGCTCTAGGAACAGAAAGAGGAGAATCATTCAAGTTTTCCTCATAACCTGTTCATAAAGTGATTTAAGCCATAATGGAGAACAGCAGTGCTCCAAAATGTTGGTGCTAATGAATATGTATTGCAGTCAGACGAAGACTTGTCAGCAGAGTGCATATGATGTCTTTTGCAGTGGGGGCTGCCAAACTCTGGTAAGAGTACCTAAAAACCCACTAGTTTAATCAAGGGCTACACTGGAGGCAAGTCAGTATCTTGTCTCTTGTATAATTCACAAAGCCATGAAATCAAACCTGTCTCAGCTAAAAGGCAGTAGGAAAAGTTCAGGAGTTTTTTGAGTCTGTCATTGTTCCTCCAAACCTGACAGGACAGGAAAAGCTGTATATCAGTTGTTTGATTGTTAGACAAAATGTACATCTTATATCTAACTTCTCACCAGTGCTTTATTAACCAAAGACAGCTACAAGTAAGGCATTTTGCACACAGAAAGTTATGCATATGGAGGAGCCCTTCAGTGTCAGTTCAGTTCTTCAGAGGTGTGGATGAAAAGGGACAGCTACCTCTATTCTGCTTCTCTTTCGTCAGCACCATGGCCACGACCTGTGGTCACGACCATAGGAATCTGAGATGCTATAGAGGGAAGAAGGTGTTCCAAGATGCATTTCTAAGAGGTTAGTTTAAAACATATTGTTGAGACACTGGCGTCAGGTAAACCTCACAAAGCATATACTGTGACTTTGCCCCAGTTCTAACCAAAAACTTAGATTTCATGGAACCCTAAGCTGGAAGAGAAGGCTCAGGGATGGCTGTGCCTTCAAAAGCATGGGTGTTGCTGCATTGCCAACATCAGCACACTGCCCTACGAAGTTCTGAAAGGAGGCTAGCTTTTCTTGTCTAGATAGATTTAGGGCTTGGGGGTTTGGAGGCTTATATTTTCCTTCTCTGGGGCAGAAAAGGCTAGCTCAAGTGTTCTACAAACAAGGAATAATATAATGAGTTGAGCTCAAGAAGGGCTAGAAAATCTCTTAAGAGGTTTCCTTCCTTCCTCTCTTTTTCTCTTCATTACTTTCTTCTGCCTTTCTGACCTCGCACCCTCCCTTCCCTGTATACAGGTAATATCACCATGACAGGCCCAAACTAAACATGGTATGTGGCCTCTGTAATAAAGGTAAAAGAATAAAAAATGAAATGTTTTCAGCTTCAGCATAGGTGCAATCTGCCAGGCTGCATTTTATTTACTCATTGCTTACATCAGTTGGCTTCTCTGCATTTAAGTATGTAGAAATAGTAATTTATCAGTAAAAATATTTCAACAAGGTGTTGTTTGAGAGTGCTTGCTATGACTTGCTATGCACCCTGATGATTATAAGATTTTTATGTGTCTGAAATGAGAGCTTTGTGTCATAAAATCTTCTTTGTGAATTTGTGTAACTGAGCTCTACAGGTATTGGGTGTGGATAGAGAAATAATTACAAAAAAATAGCAGGTCAAAAAGAGAAAAAAATACATGCTGAGAGGTAGTGCATGAAAGCCTCCCAAGAGCTCATAAGCTTTGGAGACTTGTTGTCCTGCTGGATTCATCAGAGCTGATAAACTCAGGACACCACAAACTGGCCAGATCTGCAGAAGGCCACCAGCAACACCATTATCAACAATGGCTCGTACAAATCCGACTACATCCAAGAAGGATTTTATGTGCTCTATTCAGAAAAAGACCATAGGATTATATGTATGCCTGATGAAACAAGGGACCCCTTGGGAGATTTTCTGTCCCTCTTCTTCTGAGTCAACTGCTGGGTCTGGCCCCTGAGCTGCTGCTCCAGCTGGGCAGCCATGAATGAGAGTGGGAGTCTGCCAGTGAACTATGTGGGGGAATAAGCACCATGGGAATAGTTTTCTGCTGTTAATAATAACTGCAGCCTGACACTGTTACCGATAACAGCTTGGTTATTTGAAGGTGTACCCACAAGTACTGGCTGTGAGATGTGTCTCCCTTGACCTGACCCCCTGTCAGAGAAAAGAGAACCTGCAACACCTGTGCATTGGTTTGGGGCAAACCCTGTGAAATAACAGTTTAAGAACAGTAAGTAAAGAGAAAAGTCACAGAATGGTGCATCTGCAACATCTAAAAAACCTTTCTGCCACCCTGAGCTCTTCAGTAATGCTATGACAGTCAATGTCAGGGACCTGAGCAGAAAAGGTTACTTTCCTTCCTGGGGTTCAGGTTCTCCCCAGCTACCATGGCTCCATCCACAGAATTGTGAATGGGAGAAGACAATTCACAGAAAGTTTCCATATACACTGGCAATGTAGAACAGTGAAAAATCTGAGGAAACAGGATGGTCATCAATAATTCCTCCACCCTTTCTCCATACACTTCAAACCTGGCTTCTTTCAACAGCTTCCACCAGCCTGCCCTGACATATATATTGATATATATGGTTCTGTGCAATAAGTAGCCCATAACTGGGCCAGAAGCCCAATGTGAGGTCAGTTTGCTGCATTCACAGGAAAGCTTACAGGCTTGCACTGTCAGTGGTGATTCTCAGGCTCACTTTCTGCATCCTCTGGTGGCCAGCCCTGGAGCTCAGTGCTTACTCTCAGCTCCAGAAGGTATGGGAACAACTCCTCAGCAGCACTGGAATGACCTTCCCCTTGATTCTGGGTTAGACAGCAGCAGCTGTCCATTTCAGTTTTGTATGTATTGCTTCTGGAATGAGTTTACTTCTCACTTTAGGCTACAGTGCTAAATCTGGACAACCTGAGAGTATCTGGTGGAGGTTAACAAACTTCTTCCCAAAAGTGATTTCTGGGGGAAAGGTGGTCTTTTCAGTTTAAAAAAATAAATTATTAAAATTTACTCACCTTTCATTTTCATATGACTGATCACTCTCTATACATTATGAACTTCTGTCAAGTAATCAAATATTTGCATACCTACTTAACAGACACCAGATTAATCTTTCACTTGTAAGATAGCATTTGAAAATGTGATAGTGGTTTGTGTCACACATACTGAACTTCTCTCAGGTCCCAAGTGCTGGAACCATGACATTCAAAGGATGTTTTGCTGATGCAGTGTGTTAATACTTTACCATATGTAGCCACTCGTGATGAATTGCTTTGGCATTCACTGTAAGAACATTAACCAAGATGAACCCATTTGGTGTTAATGTCAGTGTAATATATAGCTCCCTGGATAACCCCTCGGAGTATAACATTCATTTAGAAACACTTTTCCAAAAGAGTTTTATACTATGCTTTTGTGTTTTAGAATTAGCAGACAAGCCCTTTTGGATTATATTTTTCAGTTCTGCCTAAATGCTATGCTCACTGGCTAACATGCTTTTCAGGACTGGAATCTCTGTTCTTGAGGGAAAGCTTGAGTGGTAGTCCTACAACATACTCTAAAATCACACATAGAGATGGTGTCGTTGTTTAACCCCAGCCAGCAACTGAGCACCACGCAGCTGCTCACTCACTTCCCCCCACCCAGTTGGATGAGGGAGAGAATCGGAAAAAAGTAAAACTTGTGGGCTGGAATAAGAACAGTTTAATAGAACAGAAAGGAAGAAACTAACAATGACAATAACAACAACAATAAAGTGACAATAATAATAATAAAAGGATCAGAATACACAAAACAAGTGATGCACAGTGGAATTGCTCACGACTCACTGACTGATGCCCGAGCAGCGCTCCTCCCCTGGCCAACTCCCCCCCTGTTTATATACTGGGCATGACGTCCCATGGTATGGAATACCCTGTTGGCCAGTTTGGGTCAGCTGTCCTGGCTGTGTCCCCTGCTCCCAACTTCCTTGTGCCCCTCCAGCCTTCTTGCTGGCTGGGCAGGAGAAGCTGAAATGTCCTTGACTGAGTCTAAACACGACTGAG
>JAVKLA010000027.1:1126039-1162429 GCA_034782735.1 Sagittarius serpentarius
AGAAAGAAAGAAAGAAAGAAAGAAAGAAAGAAAGAAAGAAAGAAAGAAAGAAAAAAAGAAAGAAAGAAAGAAAGAAACAAAGAGAAAGAAAGAAAGAAAGAAAGAAAGAAAGAAAGAAAGAAAGAAAGAAAGAAAGAAAAGACCAGCTGGACAGAACTAGAGGACTTTAAAAATAAAGAGTTAAAGAAAAAATGTGTAACTCAGAGTGAAAATGACAAAGCTAAATCAGTGTGTACAGTACAGGTAAAAAGAAGCAATGTTGTCTGTTTCCATCAGCAGCATTGATAGTATCTGAGAAACTACAGCTTTTGAAGACAGAAGTCAGACAGGTCTGGACCTTCTGTTAGGTGGAATAATAGGACGGATAAACTAGCCAGCCTCTGGCCTTTAGCATTCCAGTACTTTCATGTTGCTTGGGTGAAAGATACTGATCATACCTGCACTCTGAGCTTGGGCAATGACTTTTAACGGGCTAAAGGCTAATACACTCCTTTGGAGCAAAGGCATGGATTTATCCTGTCACAGCCTGTGTAAAAGGGACACTGCATCTCCTTGTGATGCTCAGACACAAGCCCCTCTGCAGGCGCTGACAGGCTCTCCCAAGAGGTATGATCCAGGTCTGCGTGCTACTTGCCAAGTTTGGCTTTTGTGAAAACACACTATGTACTAATTCTTTCACTAAATGTTGTATTAAAAAAAAGTGTTCTTTTGCAAAACTGGTCCTCCTGGCTGCTGCAAGAGCAACAGGCCAGCAATGCAGTTTTCTGTTTCTGTTTTCTGTTTTCTGTAATACCTATTTTACTGTACTAGAACTGGCTAGAGGTAGGGGAGAGACTGCAGACCACAGTACAGAGTGTGTAACACAGTCTGTGTGCAGACCTGGGCATTGCCTCTTTATGGCTAATGATGTAGGTATCACTGAAGAAATCAACATCTCTGAAAAAAACACAGGTTTTTGAGAATGGTATCTAAATCAAATCAAATGCTTAGGTAGAAATACCTGATCATGGATACTACACACTAATGTAGAAGCTATCAAAGGAAGCTGCTTAGATGACAAAGGAGAACACTGAATATTAGGGTAGACTATTTCATTCTTCTGCATCACCACCAAAAAAATTCTTTTCTTTCAAGACACAACGATAATAATAATAATAGCAACAATAGTATAGCACAATAATAGCACAATAATAATAATAGCAACAATGTTAGTCCTTCATCTTTTATTTCTTAGCTAAAAAATAAATTCAAAACTTGCCAAGAACTTTTAGCAAACAGAAGAAATAGAAAAAAAAAAGCAAGCTAGACTCAGTGATAATCCTCACTAAGAACACACTTTACAAGCACAAAAGGGCATACAAGTAAACTATTTTTAATTATTTGTTTGTGTACCAAAGTAAGAAGCCAGGTGATTAGCAAGAAGATTTGGAAATGCTAAGTGAGAAATGAGGAATAAAAGAGAGATTGTTGTTGATCAAGGCTTGCTGGGAGGTTATGCAATGGGAATTCAAAATTTAATGTCTATGACTTGTTCCAAAAGGAGAATGGTAGAAATTTGGATGGAGATTTTTTTCCTTTTCAGAGATACTGTTATCTGTTCCAGAGTCCTAGATGGTTCAGAACCACAAGTCCTCCAAAATTTGAGGATTAACATTTGAATCAATAAACCAAGACAGGCTTAAAGGGTATCTGTTACTGACTTTCTGATTCCTCAAGAGAGATAAGTGGCCGTGTGTAATGTGTAGGAAAAAAAAATCTTTGTTTCATGGACTGCAACCTACAGGGCATCTGTTGATTACAAACCACCCTTAGACAGTAATTTTCTAATACAGAATGTTCTGTAGGTGCTATGAAGTAACCAAGCATTAGCTACAAATTGGCAGATATTCTTTCTGGTAAGAAAAGAATTAATCACTCACCTAAAAATTAGCAGTTGGCTAAGTGCCAGAGATGACGATCATGTGGTTATATTTATTTTATGCAAATAAGTTGTGGTGCCCTTCCACTTAAAAAGGAGTCAATACAAAACACAGTTAGTCACTGGCTGGGAAATCAACTGTGTTCCAAAGGTCCCATGCAAAGTGGCCAATGTCATTGCGAGGCTGCTCCTTATCACCTGTGAAAGGTCACAGCAACTGGGGAATCTCCTTGATGAAAAAAGAAAACGTCACACACCTCTTCAGGAAGAAAAGCATGAAGGACTTGGGAATTACAGGCTGGTCAGCCTAATCTCGGTCCCTGGGAAGTATACAGAGCCAATCCCCCTGGAAATCATATCCAGGCATATGAAGAAGAAGACTGGGACCAAGTGGGTGATTTGGAACAGCCAACATTGACTTACCATGGGCAGTTCACGCCTAGCCCGCCTGATTGCATTGAGGTGGCTGTCTTGTTGGATGAGGAAGAACTGTAGGTGTTATTGTCTTTGATTTTAGTAAAGCTTTCAGCACTAACTATCCTTATAGTCAAGTTGGAGAAATACAGCCTGGATGGGTGAACTGCAAAAGGCAGGCAAAACTGGCTGGTCGCCAGACACAGGGTTATGATGAACAGTACCAACTCCAGCTGGCAGCCAGTTACTAACAACATCCTTCTGAGGCTGTTATTGTTTAACATCTTCATGAGCAAGCTGGAGAATGCTACAGGATGCATCCTCAGCAAACTTGCAGGTTTCCCCAATTTAGGGGCATATGCTGGAGGGCTGTCATTCAAAGGGGCTTTGACAAGCTGGAGAAATGGGCTGCTAGAAGTTCAGCAAAGACAAATGCCAAATCTTCCACTGGGGGTGGAATAACGACATGCAGCAGGACAGGTGGGGGCCAGAATGGCTGGAAAGCCTGGGAGTCCTAACATTCAACAGGCTGGATATGAATCAGGAGTGCGGCCTTGCAGTGATAACGGTAATCACATATCAACGTGAATTAGTGGGACTGTAGCTGGCAGGTTGAAGGAAGTGATTACTCCTCTCTGTTCAGCACCCATGAGACCTCCTCTGGAGTACAGTATCCATTTTTGGGTACCCTGGCAGGAAGGAGATCGATAGATTGAAGTAAGTCCAATGGAGGGCCACCAAGGTGGTAAGGGGACTGGAAAACAGGATGCGTGAGGAGAGGCTGAGAGAAATGGGTTTATGCAATCTGAAAAAGATATATCTAAGATTCTTGAACTGTCTTCATCTACCTAATGGTGGAGTCTAAAGAAAATGGAGTAAGAGGGCAAGAGGCAGCAGATACCAATAGTAGGGTAGAAACTGTCAATTAGTTGTTAGAAAAAAGACACAGTAAGGGTGGTCAAACACGGTAACAAATTGCTCAGAGAGGTTATGTAAAGTCTGTCTTGAGTTACTTAAAGTTCAATTAGACAAGGCTCTAATCTAACTCTGAAGTTGGATCTTACTCCAGAATTATCCCCGTTTTGAGTGGGGAGTTGAGCTGGGTGACCTCCAGAAGTCACTTACAAAGTATGCGATTATATGATTATATTTATTTGCAGTTATTCAACTTGTGGCACAGTCAGTAACAGGACTGATTTTCAGTTGAGTAGGAAATGACCTTATTCAATCAGCACTTAAAATGTTGACATTCCCTAAGAAAAAAGACATTCAGTGGCCTGAGTAGAGTTAAAAACTAATCTCCTGATTAGTTTAATTGTCAAGAAATCCTTGGAGAGAGGAGCAGGGAGAAATGTGAACACGAACAGACACCCGAGGAGGCCGGGCTGTGACAGGGAATGTAAATCTCCAGATCCAGATTCTCCTCCGTGATGGCAAACCTGAGGGCTTTGAACTAGAAATTTGTCCCCAGCCTTGGGGAACAGGACCGGCAGCTTGACAACTCACTGATTCAGAGACTGAGAACCCTCTTGGAGCTGATGTAAGCATGGGTCATTATAACTGGTTTTATTTCATTTCTGCACAGAATTGTCTCTGAAGCCATGGTGACATTGTATTTAGAAGGTGTGTGCGAGTGTCGCCGTTTTCCTAAGATAAGAACTCAAGAATGGCTGTACTGAGTCAGATGAAGTATCCCGCTTAGCACATATCCTGGCACTGAGAGTGGCCCAGAGGCAGTGCCTGCGGGAAGGCAGTCCCATCCCCTTCCGGATTCTATGGCACTCCTCCTCCAGATCCCTGCTCCACAGTCTTTTCTGAATGACATGCACAATGCACCTCTTTTCTTGTCTAGCCAAAATAATCCTGGGGCCATTTTACAACCCATCGGGGCAAGGTACCCTGATGGGCCAAGCCTCATTCTGCCATAATGGTATGTGCCATTTAGGTTATCATTAAGAAGAGCCCTCAGAGAGATGTGGGTATGGAGCGTTATGGTAGATGTTCCCCTGATGCCTGTCCTTTCTGCAGCAGGAGTGGTGCGCATTAAGGGCTCCAGCTGATGCTGCTTTTCCAAATCATCTCATGTAGGCTGCGCTTCTCTTCATGTCTTTTTATCTATACCCAAGGCCACAGGGAAGTCTCGAGACCTCTTGCTCCTCATCTTCCTGGCACTACTGAAGTTAGCTCTTCACAGCCACAGCAGAAGCAAGCTTTGCAGAGGGTCTTTTTCAAGGACTGCTTTTTCCAGCCCTTTGTACATTCACATCTGAGGGCAAGGTACCACTCAGTGGAGTCTGCCAGCTCTGTGGATACCTTCAGAGAAATTAAACACCTGGGAAGGTGGTCTTCTTCATTTTCATTTTGGTTGTTAAAGTAGTAAGTTTTTAAATGTTTGATGCTTTTGATCCTCATCTTTTCTCGGGTTTTGGAACAAGTTTCCACAAGTTTACACCCTATCCTGGGGGAATTTTGTGTTTATTTGCATTTTTTCTCCAAAATAGTTTTTTTTTTTTCCATCCTTTCTGAAGATCCAGATAGGAACAGGGATCAAACCCAGAAGACTAGGGAAGGCTATGAGAAAAAGAAATAAACGTACAGATAAACCTCCGAGGGAAAAATTTCATACAGTGGGTTTAGGGCTCCCTGAGGTGAAGGTTATGTGTTTCTGTCTATTTGTACCTTACCCTGGTGTTAGAGATCACTATCAAGCAATAAGACATTTCATTTCTGCTGATGTGACATATCATTAAAATCTGGGAATTGGATCATTCTAGCAGTGTCCATGAGCGCAAAGTACAGTAAGATGCTCCTTCAAGCTGTGTAGGGCAGTATAAAACCCGTTGTACCAGGGTGATTTATGAGAAAAATATGCTTACTATTGCTTAACATCAACCAAAAGTACACGAGCCTGTACAGGATACGGAGTAAAGTGCCTGACCACCCTTGTTTCTCCAGGATATTTTGCTATGAGCAACCAATCCACCAACGGTGACCAAAGCCAACAAAGTAACAGAAAACATCTGTTAAGATTTAAAAAATCATAGAATATAGACTATCTGAAGTTGGAAGGGACCCATAAGGATCATTGAGTCCAAAAATGTCTTTTGCCATGACTTTCACAGTGGAAACTGAGCAGCCCGGTGGTTTAGAGCTTCTCACCTCCCACCCTTCAAGAAAAGTCCACTTCATACTGACCTTTCAGATCCCCTGCTTTCTGTGATGTTGAGTTGCTCACCACTACATTTTACCACACCTCAGGTTAAAGGGCGGTGCATCAAAAATAAAAGGCGTTTACAAGGAAAATTACACAGAGTAAAGCTTAAAAGATGTTTCAGAGCTTGCTACATCCTTTAGAACTATTAATAAAACTTCAAAATAGGAAGAAAACCAACCACACTGAGCTTGTACAGAATTACTTTTTGCTGATATTAAGATTATACTGGAGCTGATGTGCTATCTGTGTAGGTTAATGTAGCAACATTTTTCACATGGAATCCAAGCTGGATAAATTTAATTGAGTAGAAGAGACTTTCCATCACTGCTTTTTCCTTTGTGTAACTCTCAGTGACCAGTATCATCTTATTTCTTAAGCTTGGAAGTTATGATGAACAGGATAATATGTGGGGAAGTATTCTCATTCATTGCATGGGATTTTTTAACTGCACAGACCCCATTATAACTGACAAGAAGAGTGAAGCTAAAACCCTGTTGATTGGAGAATATGCCATTGTCAGTGGTTTTCAAGTATATCACACATTCATGTAAGAGGTTTCTATTATCTCATAGAGTACCAACAGGGGATTAAAGCCTGACACTGGAAACCCTCAGGTAAATGGCTTCTCCTGCAAAATAATGAATCTACTCATACCTGAATGTCTCCTGTCTCGACAGTGGAAAAAGCACAGGACAAATGATCTTCAGTCCACCATTTAGAGTCAAACGATTGCTCCCTTCCCAGTGTCAACCTGATCAATACATTGAGCATGATATAAAAAAGACCAGGTTACTGCTGTAATAAACCTTGCTGCATCAGAGGATGCCACAGAATGTGTTTTAGGAGCATGGGCCTATATGGGCAGGCCATGGCTTGTTTGATGTTCTTGGTTCACTGACACAAGCAGTGGATGTCCTGAGTCCAGCCTTTTTAAGACATTTGCCGCATTCCTGCACACACAAGATGGCTTGTCTCTGTTGCTGTCCCTGCAAAGCAGGCACGAGAGAGCCCTGCAGAGCACTGGGACTGCTGCACCCAGGAGGATGAAGTGTTATGACAGATATAGTAATGACTGTTTGTAAAGGATTTACTGTACCATTTACCATGTGCAGTGGTTCACACTAAATACTACCCAGTACATCCTTTCCAGTCTGTAAATAACTAGTAATCTCACAATATGAATATGGTGTATAATAAAATTCTGTAAATACTCATTTTGAAAATAGAGTCAAGTTCATCAAAGGTTCAGTAGGACCAGTTATGCTCAAATGCAGAGACAGCTTTCCTCCTTTCATGCTTTGTGCTATAGACCTTAGGAGGTAGTTCAGGTCTGTAAGTGCCAACTAACCAAATGGCTGCAGGTTAAGTGCAGGCAACCTACCCCTCACTTTCTAATGCCGAGAGACCCGGGACCATCAGCAGAGACTGGAGTAAGTGTGAGGCAAAGATGCCATGGGACACCTACCCCCCCTTCTAAGCTATCCCTCTGATACCAATTGATCTGGATATTAGAGTTGACCCTTTACAGATTCAGTTGTTTCTCTACAGCTTTTCTGTTCGCAAATACAAAATCAATGTCCACCTATTGCTAGAGCCCTGAGACCTACCACGGCCTTGTGAGCCAGAAAAGTGCTCTTGACCAAATGTTTTCAGAAGGAAAATGACAGGGAAATGAACTCTAAATCTAGTTATGGGGTTGCATGTGATGGATGTAGTTAAAGTATTGGCATATATTTGGAAGGCCTATGTCTAATCCTGAACTCCAAACTTTACATTACATTATCACTTTCAGCTAGCTGTATGAGAGCAGAAGAGAGAAAGCATAAATGTAAGTAAAGATCTGAGATTTGTAGAAAAAAAAAAACCAAACGAGTTGCATGATCCTTTGGAGTCAGACTAGTGATTAGAATAGAGACAGACAAGCAATTCAATTGTTGCAGTCACAAATTTCACTCAAGGGGGAACATAAGACAAGTAGTTTCACATAAAAACAAGTATACACCAGTCCTAAGAGATGTAGCAGTGATCATACAACAATGACAAATGTAATTCTGGCTACAAAGAAACTCTGTCATCTGCCATCAAAGCCAAACATCTGGTTAAAATAGAGAAAAAAAAGGTGCTAAAGCTGTAAGCAAAGACACATAAAGACAAAAAAGGAAAGGGCAACAAAATTAAAAAGAATAATATTAACTTTATAGGCCTGTCTTATTGTGTATAACAGATAAAGGCAACTGATTGCTACAAACTTGATTTGTACACTGCCTAGGTCAATCAATCTCTTGCACACTACCATCATAGATTTAATAAAGACTTACATTACACACACACCACCCCACACACCCCGCCCCAAAAATCTTGGGCAAGACCAAGGATATAGAATTTAGGAAATGTCAAAAGAAGATTTCCCCTGCCACCCAGACTTGGCCTTCTAGGTGAATGAATTAATACAGAGTTTATACAATAGCACGTAATGATTCTTAGCCTCAAACCTCCTGAGGACCAACTTAACAAGCCTACCTGCAGTCCTTCCTTTCTTCTCACTGTTCATTTAGAACACTGCAGGAGGCAAATGATTATATAATTAAAGACTGCATCAGAATGCACATGCACAAGGCCGTAGATTAATGCTGTACAGACAGCATTAAATGTGACATTTCCTACCACTGGAGTGCTTGTCTTTGAAACCCTAGCTTCCTTCTCACATTGATTATGCCAGAGACTTACATACAAAAATCTAAGTGGGAAAAAAAAAATCTTAGCATCTGAAAGTAATGATAATATCTAGCGTCAGAGCACAGATTTTGCACTAGTTTTATACAATTAAGGTAGTAAATAGCAGTAGAAAGCAGAAAATGCCCTGTGTCAGTATGTAAAGGTTAGCACTGCAGTGCTTCCTGGAGGCTCCCAGCTATCCAGATCAGTGCTGTGGGTGAAATGGGGACATGTTGCTTGCCTTCCTACAGAAACTAAGATATGGAATGGGGGAAAATACACATCCAGATCCCGGTATTTCTGTAACATGGACTCAGGATGCTGCCAAACACAGGAGACTGAGGGCACTCTAATACCCAGCATATTAGACACCATCTCTGTGAACTGTTTGTTGAAGAGGAATGTGAAACACTTGCCAGTTTACAGGCTTACTAGCTGCAGAAGATTAGAAATGTGAATTCCCAAGCTCCACTGACTCTGGAAGGGAGAAGGCCTGATGGTTATAGACCATGTTGTCAAGCTCATTTGGCATATGCAATCTGAAAGATGGTGGCTCTGCACGTGGCACCTGGTCTGATAATACCAGAGGCAGTTGTATTAGTGGTTCTGCTTAAGTGAATTTGTGAAACTCCCAATTACTCTGTTTGTAAAAGACAAGGACTGTTACTTCTCTGCTTCCTAGTGTAAGGCCATCAGAATAGACTCTTCAGAAGAGGTTGAGTGGTTCATTGCACGATCCACACCACTCTGTGGAAGGTATAAGGCTATAACCCATGATATCCTGCTTTTCATGAAGTCTTTGAATGAAGGAATGAAAGGATAAAAGTAAAGAGTGGTTTCTCTAAAGAATGGGCAAAATTTAATTCTGACTCCACTCCTACCAGGAGAAGGAAAGGGAGAGGGGAAAAGGATAGATCTGGGATAGATCCAGGTCTAATGCTCCTGGAAGACACTCTGCCTTACCCCATCCTCATTCAGAAACATCAGACAGCTGGCTTACATGTCTTTGATATAGGCAAATCACGGTGGGTTAGGGTTTCTGTCAGCCCTTGCAGGTTACTGTCTCTTACAGCCACCTTCTTGGGCCTGGGGTTGGTCTGTGAAGAAAGAGCAACACATGAAAGACAACATTTAAAACTCAATTTTATTTTTTCTTCCACTCTCAAATATGTTATTAAAAATCACTAACTTGTGTTTATTGTTCAAAGTGGTTCTTATGGTCAGGTTCCATACATTTTAATATATCTGTAGTGTTTTTAACTCAGCACGTAGAACTCCTGAAATGTACAACTGGAATTGACTTTAACTTGGGTTTCAACCCTAGCAGAACCAACAATTAGCATATGCCTGACAAACTGTTGGAGTGTCCTGTATGAACACAGAAGACATTATTTTTAGTGTTGCTTTGGAGGCAAGATAGGACATTGATTTTCAAAAACTAAAGCCTCAGAAAAATAGGACTTGAAAGTAAAATATTAGATAATTCCCCTTGCCAAACTTCTTAAATATGTGCTTAGTCACTACTCTTTCCCCAAGTGCAATATTATGCAGCCCATATTCAGATTTTTTCCCCTCAAATTGTACCTCTTTAGAAAGGCCTAAGAACTCCTGAAAAGGTTTCTCTTTTTTTTTTTTTTAATCAGGAAGTGGCTGAATCAAGCTAAAATATTTTTGTTGGCTGAAATGAAATGTGAATTTAGGTATCTGAGAACCAAAGCACACCACACTGAATGACATCGTTGTTTGTTCTGCTCTGCCAAGGTGTGCTTTCAGGTAAGAGTCATATTTATGACTAAATGATTTGTCATCAATTCTTTGTTATAGTTTATCCATCAGTGAATGCTTTATGTCATACACTTTACCCCATACAAAATGAGTTGCTGTTTTAAAACTCTGTCATAAATGTCTTTTAGGGTATTGTGAAGTAGATATAGTATTCAGTCACTGAAAAGTGGTTGTCTTCATCATTCCAAGCCTTAAAGAACTTAAACTTTTTATCTAGGTAGTCCATTCCTAATATAGAAAGGATCTGTTAACAGTTGAAAAATGGTCAAATATTCCTTCTGGGTCAGCCTGGGCACTATGGTTGTGTAGGGTATGCTTTAGCATTCCCGTCTGAGCGAAGCTGACAAAGCGAAATAACCCCTGTAATTCCAAAGCAGGTGACGAAAAGGATTGGAAACTTTCATATAGCAGTGTTTGAAATAAAATGATAACTTTTAGCATGTCTTGCTACATTGTGAAGAATATGAACTTGCTAACTAATAAAGCAAATATCTATGTAGATATTGCACAGTTTACTTGTGTTAACATTATTGCTGCCAGCAGGGAATGGTGATATGTTCTCAAAGTTCAAACAATTTAACTGTAGCTTACTTTTAAATATTCCTAAAGCAACTTCATTGCTTTCTTGAAAATAATCAAGGACATGACAGATTATTCCCTCTTCAGCTCCACAGTAACTAACAACTGTGTGAAATATTTTGCTGTTTGTATGGCTTGAAAAAATCCCCATTTCAAATAAGCCTTTAATTGTTTTCTCAGCTGAAAGTTCTAATATGCTTTTGGCAATAAAAGATTCTTTTATCCTATCATGACGTATCATGTTAGCTATGGGGAAATGTCGGAAAACAGTAGTATTTAATTTGCTATCATAAACAAATCTTTATATGAATGGCTTTGGATAACACTTTGGTATAATTTTGCTGCTTCAGAGGCAGCTATGTCTAATTTTCTTCCATATTTTCACAGTTTCATATCAACAAAAGGTTTTGAGTGTTTTGTTTTTAGCAGCCAGAGTAGAATTCTGTTAATGAATTGCCCTGCTTTCATTCTGCCATATATCTGACATTCAGCCATGAGTAACTTAGAAAATTACAGTACACTTTGAGCAATTATTGCTTTCTTTACTGATCCATGCTAATTGCCTCCTGCAAAGTGCAAGAACCCTTTTGTTTCGTATCTTAACAGAACTTTTTTAGCAGATCTGCAGCCATGATTCCCACAGAAACCAAACTCAGCCAGCTAAAATGCACAAATAATCATCACACCTGAACTTAGATCAGGAACAGACTCTTCCCTTTCTGATTCTTGTAACTTATAAAGCTATTAATTAATCATGATAAGTGTATGAAATTTATAGTTTTCTGATATCCAGAATCGGAATACTTAGGATAGGATCAGATATGGACCTCTAGGTGGGATAGAGTATTTCTCAAAATACCTTTCACCTCAGGATGCTTTTCATTTCCCAAGGGCAGAAAAAAAAAAGAGAGTCAAATGTTGTTTTAAAGGTATATATAAACATTTAGGAATTATGAAATCTTTTATTTCAGTATTGTTGAGTATATAATGTTGAACTGTTGCTTCTCCGTAAGTGACACATTGACTCACGGTAACAGTAACAGCCTGACCAAAAGCATTAGCACACATGTCTCAGAGATCCGATGCTTATCTTCCGTGCTGCGGTCAGGCCTGCTGACTGAACTCTGTGGTTTGTGCTGCACTATTATAGCCTGACCAGATGAAAAGTTAAGATGTGTTAGGAGAGAGATCTCCCTGAGCAGACTGGCCACAAACTGAGGTGGTAGTGAATTCCTACAAGGCTTTGCTCTGGCAAAGAACAACAGTTCAATATATTATTAAACTTAATTTCAAATGGTTTGAATTAAATTCAACAAAATGAAACATTTCAATTCTTAACAAAACAACAACAAAAGCAGCGACACAAAAATCCTTCTAAAGCATTTCCCAGCAGAAAGTCAGGGAGCAGTAAAATCATGATCTTCTACGAATACCTGTACTTTTGCTCAAAAAATCGTTTGACAGAAAAATCCCAATCAGCTCTAGTTGAGGGTTTGCAAGCGTCACAGCGCAGCGTCCTAGAAACTGTCGTTTTACCAAAAATCAGGTGAACCCGACGGTCTTAAAGCCCCCCAATTTGTTACAGGGATCCGTTCGATCT
The DNA here is from genome assembly GCA_034782735.1 of Sagittarius serpentarius. NCBI lineage: Eukaryota > Metazoa > Chordata > Aves > Accipitriformes > Sagittariidae > Sagittarius > Sagittarius serpentarius. Next base: position 1,138,265 of record JAVKLA010000027.1, read on the forward strand.
GGTGGTGGCAGTGTGTGCCTGTGGCTGAGAGGGAGCGGGCGAGGAACACTCTGAATTGGAGAGGGAGAACCCTTCCTTGGGGAGGATTCCTGTTCGCCCCGGGGAAAAGGCTGCTGACAAACCCGCTGGTCACCAACGTGATGGGGGGCGACTGTCACACGCTAAGCCAGAAAGAGACGAGACGGAAAAGCCTCTCCCTTGGCAGCACATTCGCAAGTCTCGCCGCACCTATTGCTTCCCGCCGCCCGCCCTGCGAGCTCCCTTGCAGCAGCCTGTTTCTTTAAGCGATGAAAACCGGGATAATGAACTCTGCCGGTGGAAAACGCTGAAGGAGAGTTAATGAGGTTACCTGGCTTTTCCCGGGACTCTTAGGCACAGCCCGCCGTGGGCGCCGGGCAGGGGTGCTGGGCTGCTGTGCGGGTCCGGGTGCGAGCGGGGACGTAGTGGCTAGATCAGCCGGGGGGACATTTCTGTCTCGGTGCCTCTGTGGAGTTTGCTTGCCCCTGAAGCCGCTCGCCCGGGGTGACTCTGAGCCTGTGTGGTCAGCCCTGAAGGGCAAGGGGCTGGCAAAATCCACAAAGAGGGGTTTTCCTCCCTTATTCAGAAAGGCGAGCATCTTTTCTGTCCTCGGCCCTTCAGAAACCAAACAGAACCAAAACCCAGACACACACCCACACCCACACACACCCGCACAGAAGACTGTTCTGTACGTGACGCGGGAGCAGCTCCAGAGGTTAGGGAAGAGGCGTTATCACCCCGTGTGCCCCTGCGCGCCATGCAGGGACTGTGCCTGGGAGAGAGCGCAGCAGCCCTGGCCGAGGCTCCGGGAAGTTGACAGCACTTTTCCTTCTGCTCAGTGACAGCACGTGTAGACGTCACCTTGCTTTCAGACCCCACGAGCCCAGGATCACATTTAAAAAGGAAAGAAAAATGCAAGCTCCCAGACTCATCATCTCCTAGTTTTCAGAAGTCATGATTCAAGCCAGCGAAAGCAATGAGATTTGCAGAAGAGTCAGGAATTGTTTTGAACTTGTCTCTTGCTTCTCAAAGTTTTGCTTCACTTACTGCCACTACTCTTCTCTTCGTTTTCCTGGCTTCCAAGACTGTGAACCACATTTGATTCCAGTATATTTGCAAATTTGTCATTGCAACAGAGGATCTAAACACAGCCACACAGAGCCTGGTTTTTGTTGTTGTTGTTGTTGGTTCTTTTTCCAGAGATATAAGCCGAAGTTCTCACATAATCAAATAATTCAAGGAGCCCAGGCTTTAAGAAAAAACACCAAATAGTGTGAGCTGCAATAATATCGCAAAAGCTGGCAGTTGCAGCATGTGGTATGTTTTTTTGATCTCTCAAAGCATGTGCCAGGGGAAACACATGCCTGAAAGGTTATATGAACATATCACAGGATCTCACCTGGTTTACACCCCTGTTTGGGCACTACTATTGACCCTGCAGTTGTACTAGAGTCCTACCTGTAGCTCTGTAAAACCCCATACTTCTCCACGGGTAGGTGTGCCATGACATAAGAGATTTATGTGTAAAAACCAGTCTGTATGAGCTACTTAGTACTGCTTGAAACATAGCTTACGGTATGTTTCAAAATTTGACTCTTATTCTAAACCCAGCTTTTCCTTATTTACTAAGTGATATCGTAGTGCTGGATCCTAAGTAGGCACATAAAACTCTGTCTCTGCTATGTAAAAGCTTAACAGCTAGATAGTAATTCTCCAACCTTGCCCATAGGAAACCTCCAAAATCTAGTTACATATTTTTTCTAACTCTTTTTACAGCAATTATGTGAAATTTATATGCACAACAAATGTATTTTTCCACATTGATTTTTGCAGGTTCAGATTCAGCAAGATCTGAGAGGAGGAAATGCTGCATCCCGCAGTGCCTGTTCTCTGTTTTCTGCTTCATTTTAAAAACAATGCTCTTGGGTATTTTTCCAGTTACTTGTTTGGCTAATTGGATTCAAGAAGTGGAGTCTTGCACAAGTTTTGAGGAATTGTAAGTGCCAATCTGATGAAATACTCAACATGCACTTTGGAAAGTTTTATCTTATGCTAGTTCGTAGTAATAAAACCAGCTCCGAACAGCCCAATTTGTAACATGCAGAACAGATCAGTTATCCTGGAACTTATGGAAAATTACTTGTTATCTAGAAGTAAATCAATAGCATTTGAACATTCTGGCTACCAGGGCACATTTTCCTTTATAGCAGTCACCCCAAAAACTGTTCAGTGTTGTTGAGCGGGCAAGGAGGGTGAGTGTGTGTATGTAAACAGGAAGGAAGTGTTGAAGAAAGCAAGCCCCAAAATCCTGGTCTTAAAAGTAGCCTGCAGCAGAGGCAAGATGAACACGGAACTTGTTGGTCTAAGCAACAGAGGACATCATGTACTGCTGCAGGCTCTTGGGGGGGTCTGCACTCATTCCCATGTTACCCATATTATCTGTAACCATAGCAGCAGCAGACCAAATGTTTGTAAATGTATGTAAATCCGGAGAACTTCTGAAACGATAGAGGAAGCCCAAGTTCATATAACTTAAGTTGGAACCTGGTAAAACTGTCTCCTTGCAAAAATATGTTAGTTCAATGAGTAAGCATGCACTGGTGATAGGAACATTTCAAAGAACATCAGGCTACGTATTAGCTCTCTTAGAACAATCAGCAAATTTAAGAGTTTTATATATCCAGAAACCTACATATTTTATAATGGGCTGTTAGGTACATTCTTTGCCATGCTCTGCTAGTGAGAAGTTTATCAGAGGTCTGACTTTCAAGTGATTACATAACATGATTACATAACATTTAATTATTTAAGATCAAAATTGAAAAGGCAAGTAAATAAAAAGTAATTCTCCTCCATTTGTTTTCCCTCTCCTCTGACTTGTATTTCTGGAGTTATCCTTGTATCCTTAAACCTGTGTATAGATATTCTTTGGGGAGATTCAGCAACAGCAGCTGTATTTTCAGTTCAGAACTTATCTTAATAGAAATTACCTTTTGCATGCAAACAAATCTTAAGAAGCACAGGACTAGAACTAGGTAATATTACTGTATTTATTGCCTTACCCCTCAGCTGACAAATCCATTTGATCTGAAGGAAAGGTAGCTCATTTCCACTATGATGCAAATAGTGTTTCCTTCCTTACCTTTTTTAGTTATCTGAGGTTAAACACAAGCCCTCAAAGGTCCACCTGAAGACATAGAATGTCTCCAGAAAAAGCAGCTGAATTTGTGGTTGACCATTTTATCAGGTTAGCACAGATTCACTGCCCCTCTGGTGCAGGTACCCATAGCGGTATTTTGGTACCCATGCCAAGGGTTCTTCCAAGTTTGGCATGTCCTCTTCTGTTCTCAGGATTGCCAGCCCTCGGTCCTAGCATTCTTCATGTTTCCTCCAGCAGCCACCATCTCTGACTTAGCCTGGGGTGACGGACTTGCATTGCTTCTCTCTAGATAGCAAGAACAGATAGCAGGACTTTGGTCTACCTGCTAGGGGGTTTGGAGCAGGTCCATTTCTCCTGAGAGACCAGGGAAAAACATTCAAAAGCAGCATGATTTGAGGAGTCAAATACTTGTTCCTCCCGAAGGTCATAGTGGAACAACTCAGGTGTTTTACCGTGAATCCAGAAGTGGAAGTCTGAGCTTGACTCTGAACGTGAACCCAGGAGCGCTCTAGGCAACACATCTATGGATGATTTTTATCAGGCTAGGGAATCAAAAGGATCTGAATCTAATGCTGGTCATAGTACTATCCTTAACTATGTTTCTATCATAAACTTTCTCGCTTGAGAAAGGATTGGAGGAAAGAAAATATTCAGATGCTTTTCTGGGCTGTACAACTCTCTTGAATGAGTGAGCAATCTTGGCTGGCACGCCTGCTAAAACTTTGCTGACTTCAACACTGTCCAGGATAGAGGAGGATCTGACTGTATCAGAGTTCAGACTGGCACAGAAAATGTCCTATCATTATTTTAAAAGAAAGATTTGCTCAATTTCTGACAATTCACCATTATTCATTTACACCCATTGGTGCAGACACATATGCAAAAAATTAAAATTTTGCTTGCCAGTAATACATAATTCATAGGCATATAGTGGCTCAGATTCTTCTCTTATTTATGAATATGTTGACTATAGTGATGTTACTCCAGATTGGAAGTGGTGTAAAAAGAGGAGAGGCTCAATATATATGAACATATATTATTTGTTAGCACATCATCAGGAGTTATTGCTTTAGCTTGCTTCATGTCAATAAGAATACAATTTTACAACTTGGAAAAGTAATTGTCTTTTTGCTTTCATTTCCTTTGACAGGAAAAGCAAGATTATTTTAGTGCCATTTCACATGACTAACACTTTCAGAAACACAAAGCAACGTAATAACCATTTGGGATGAGGGGGTAATGCGGAAGAGAAAACATACATTCTGCAGATAAATGTGATACATAGATTATGTGCACAGAGAATAAGAAAAAAAAAAGAGAGAAATGAAAAAAGCTAATAATAATGTTTCTGCGTAATGCTCTTCCAAATTAAATTGCTCTGATCTGGTGTCTCTCATGAATCATTGTATCAGAAACTGCCACAGCTAAAACGAGATTCCTTTGCTATCCTCAGTGTGAATTAAAACAGTAACTTGGCCTTTTATTCCTGAGATTTACCATTGGCATTTGTCAAAGAGAAAGATTTAAACATGAGAAGATGTCCCTGTGATTTTCAAAATAGTATTTAAATTTTGCCTTGGACAAGTTCAATATAGAATATTGAAAATGTATTGCAGGAAAGCAGTGTTTCTGATCCATTTTATTTGAAATAAAATCACTCGCTTAATTTAACATGATAACAGTTAGAAATTGAAATGTTGACTGTTATCTAATTATATGTTCAAAATCAGACTCTGAAATTCTCTTTTCTGAGCTAGGCTGAACTATGTGTCTTGCACATACGTACTCTGCAGAGCACAGGTATTGAGCTTACTGGAACATGTCCTGCATCCTCCTATTTCTGGTGCCGCCTGGTCTCAGAAATTCACCACGAGTGACATTTCATGGCATTAAGACAATCTAGACATGTAAAACAAAACTGTTAAAACCGCTATATAGAATACATTTCACCAAATAATTCTGTGTTGGCTTTTCATCTTCATAAATCATAAAGACATTGAAACACTCATAAATATTTTAGGCTGAACTACTTAATCTTATTATCAGGAAGGGAATTTACTGCTTTTTTAAGAAAAAACACACAGAAAGAGTTCAGTACTTTCCTTTGGCTTCAAATTATGAAGTGCATTACTAAAAATGTATGTTTTCAACAAATACTAAAATGAGCTCGTTGGATTTATACCGCCTTACCTTAGTATGTATCTATGCCCCTGGAGCGCAGCTTGCAGTTCACAGGTTTGGTTCTCAGTGAGTTGAAAGTGCTGGAAAGCCTCTGTTCGTTCTAAATGTATTTGGGTCAGGCTCTGTGTTCCTGATGGATCAGGGCTTGGCAGCTTCCCTGTTACCTCAAGGGCCATTCAGGAAAGTTTTCACCTCTGGTTTTGGCCCAGAGCCAGAAAGCTTTATCAAATAAGACTCTTTTCAGGGATATGGGATAAGGCAGGCATGCAATAGGCAGAGTTGGATGCTGCACGGATAGACAAATCCTCATCTCTCAACAATTACACTACATGTGTTAATTAAACAGCAAATATAAATGACTAGAAAAACTTGTGGTATTGAGTTGACTGTGGAAACATACTGAATGACATGTTTTTCAATTGCCATAAAATTAGGTTGCCAGTTTACAGCTGTCATTCTTCTCAAACAGATCTGATGAAAGGAACAGAAAACTGTCTCAGTACACCTCACATCAGCACAGAAGGCACAGTCAGAGATTGATCCCACACAGTGAAAATAATCAAAGAGATAGAAAATACACAGTAATTTAAAATTATGGAATGTGAAAGTTTCTGGTTGCTCTTCCAGTAAAGGCAACAGGTTGAACTGCTAAGACGAGCTGTCAGAAGGAAAAAATACTAGTTTTTTTTCACTGGGTGTCAACCAGCATAGAACACTGAACAACCTAACTGGTATACTGAAATCCTCTTGATTTACTGGTATGCATAAGGTGCGTGCAAATTGCTTTGTTTTGGATGTTTGCCTACTAGTGAAACTGAATGTAACCTGATAACTGAGAAAAGGCCAATATGTACCAGATCACTTATGTGACCACTAGGCAGCTGTATTCTCAAAACAGATCCAGTGTAAAGATTTTCTTTTCAGCTAAACAGTTTGGAAGTACACTAAAAAAAATTAACCAAAGGTTTCCACTGTGCCCAATATGCACAGTATTTATGCTGTGAAGACAGCCAGGCTCCTGGATGGTTCTAGCTCGCAGTGTTTGGGAGCTGGGCAGAAAGAGACTTACCTGAGCTCAGCTCAGGCAGCTCAGCTCAGATTTCTTTAAACAGATCTAAAGCAGCTAGCACTAATGGAAGTGCAGGAGCTCACTGCACCGCAGTTTTTATCCAGCTACAATACTGATCTGTGTCTCAAAAAAGCTATGTGATACCTTTGATAATACTACATTATTCTCTGTGATGGCATGAAAGAAATGTTGACTGACCAGCTGCTATTTGATGAATGTCAAATTCTGTCAAGATTTTGCCTTTTTCTCCTCTGAGAGGAGAGGAAACAGCAATTCAGGCAGCTAGTGCTGCCCTCAGTCAATTGCCCTCTCTTCTGCTTGAGCGTGGCTTAGCTAAGCTGCTGCTGTCATGTCCCTGTAGGGAAGGGGATGAGGCTGCAGGCATGATTCCTTGTTTTCATAAGGAAATCTAAGGAAATTCAAAACCGGTCTCTGTCCCCCCTAGCTGTGGAGCTCAGACTACTTTGAATTGTGGCCTTTCATAATGCAAGTATAATACATGATCTCCTCTTTACTCCAGAGACTAAAGTGAAATATTATATTTAAAAGTGCTATGTGACATCTGTGGGGTTTTTTTTAAATGAGAGCAGGAGGGGTTTTGCCCTTAGTTTGCTTAACTTCACCAAGATGGAAGGAAAACAAGTGAAGTAATCTGCTGTTCACGGGCATCCTTACCTACCAAAGGCACAGAAGTCTTCAATGAATCTTCTACTGGGTTTGTGAAGCAGTGAATAAAAGGGAAAAAAATGTCATTCATAATTTATATTTTCCTGTTGGCAACAGATGGAATGAAAGCATTGAGATGACTGTGTTGTATTTAAAATTAGCATTAGTCTCAAATAAGGTGCTTATTTCTGTTCGTCAGTGTGCTTACATTTATACCAAATATATAACCTGCTGTAGTCAATCAACAACCATTTTGGTATGCATTTATCTTATCTGTGATACATGATATTCCAACACATTTCTTATTAATCTTAATATGTTCTTAATTATAACATTCAACTCACAAGTTCTGTTATAATCAAGACTCTTCCTTTTGAACCATTTGTTATTGGCATTTCTTAGTAACATGTTTACAGGAGCCAAAAATACCACTTCCAGCACAGAGATGTGTTAAAGATTTCAAGGGTGGCTAATGAGATTTTTTTGGTATAAATACCTCCTAATGGACTCACTTTACTTAAAAGTGCGTGCTTGTGGCAGGTCACCTATTTGTGGCTATAATATCTTTTTCCAGAAGTGGAATCCAGTCAAGTGGCCTTTAATTTTGATGATTGCTAACAGCAGTTTCAAAACTGCTTTGCAAAGAAGCAGCTAAAACGTGATAGGTAATGAGAGATAAGAATATCCTTTAAGAGCTCAAAGCCTGGCTGCATTCATAAAGCAGCATTTGCCTTCCCCTTGGCCCCTGAAGCCTGGCAGTGTTATACCCCTTTATGACATCAAGGGATTTAGCTTTGATACGCAAAGATTTCAACCCTTTCAGTTCCACCAATATTCTGTGTATCTTGGTGACACAGGCAAGCTCATGTCCAGATATGATTTGCTGAATAAAAACCCATGCACTTGCAATCTGAAGGTGGGGGGGAACCCCAAGAAGTACTGGGAAATTTCAGTTTAAAACTCCCCTTTAGTCCATACCAACAGATCACAGAAAAAAATTACTTAACAGCCGCAACAGCAAGACGTTCAGTGAAAATCCCTGCGGTGTTTGTTTTTGTTTCATAGTGTCAATTCTTTTTTATCCTCCCTGTTGCTGTGATCAACAGAGGGCAGTTGGGCTCCTTTCTATTTTCAGTTTCAATTAAAATTTCAAAACTGTTCTTGATTGAACTTTTGAACACACTGAAATGTGAAAGCGCCCCCGCTGTCGCTAAAATGGTCCGGAATGTGGTTCCTGGGCATGAACATTTCAAAGCGAAGATGCTGGTTGCAAGTGGCTCCACCTCCGCTCTCTGCTCTGACACACTTGTTAAAGTCTCAGGAGAGCCCATTTCTTTTATTTTTTTTCCCTTAGGTAAAATCCAAATGGAGTGCTTTGATTTAACATTACTGATAAGAAAAAAATAACCAGCCAACCAACAATTTAGGTAAAAGCTGTTGAACGCAGCAAAAACTACAATCCCAAAAAGCTGTGGGAGCACAAGGCTTCAAAGGGAGAAAGCTCAGCACAGCCTCAGCAGTCTGGCTGGAAGGAGGTGTGCTTTGAGGATGCTATGAAACACATGTAATGTAAATTCAAGCACCTTCCTGGCAGCTCTGCTTTGTGCTGGGGATATGCAGAGAGAGTCCTTGGGAATTCCCCTTTCCTCCCAAGCTTAGCAGAGGGGTTTTTTATGGGTAAAATTTCGGGCCTCTAATTTAGTGCAGTTGGGGATATTACATGTGGCCTTCAGCATGCTGGGTTAGGTCTTTCTTAAGTCTGTTCCTCGTTAAGATGCTGTATGGGCATATATACATGATATTGCTTGTGAACACAAACATCTGGTCTGTATTTTGCAATATTATTGTGCTATTTCTGTGGACCAATGTTTAAATTCCTTCATAAAATGCTATGCATGTGCAAAAGAAGTAAAGGAGCAATGACATAGGGCTATGACATCACTTCATAAGTGTTAGTCACAGCCTAAGTGGACCATCGTATTATGGTGCCAAGCAGAAAAATCATCACATCTTAGGGTGATTCCCGAAGATCCTAAAATTTCACTACATACTAATGCTTCTTATCTGAATATATATGATAACAAGAGAGCAAACTATTCTAATGTTTCTTGTTGATTTGGGACCTAACTGTACATAAGAAGTACTACAACAGATTTTAGAAAGCTGAGATTCAAAATAGTTGGAAAAGACCATTAATTTATTGTAGTAAAATGGACAGAAACTAGTTAAAAAGGAGAAACACAGTTGTAAAGATAGAAATTGATAAAATGGATCAAACAGCATTTAACACATTTTCAAAAGCGCTCAACTCAGGAGATTAAGTCAACTTCCTGAAGATGTCTAATCTACAGGACCTATCTGGATAAAAGTATGATTTTAGCACATCTGAAGAGTGCCATTAAATTAAGAACTTTATATAAAACTAAGATTGTCATAGTGACAGAAAATAATTGGGTAGCAACAGTGAGGCAGTTATTCCAGCTGATGAAATAAAGCGATGAAGAGCTCTGCTTAAAAGGCTAGCCGGTAATGACCGCAACCAGCTGGCAAGTGAGAACCCCCAAGAGCAAGAAAGGACACCACATTCCTCCCCCAGCTATTGTCCTTAAGGAGCAGAAAACTGGTTTTTACCTTTTTTTTTTTTTTTTTTAATTAAACCAGACAAATGTTTGCAATTCATCACTTTTTTGATGTGGCCTCCTCTGTGGTTACAATGATGATGTATCTTGTGCAGGCATAAGACAGGTACCTCTACGCCTTTGCATTTGTACGCTACTAACAATAGAGGCACCTGAGGGCCACCTTATACACAGTGTGGCAGTGCCCAAAATGTAAGGAAATGGAGGCCGCTGGTACCTGAAGGAAAGCAAGGGAAGCAAAAGGCTTACCAAAGCCTAGCAAAAGCTCAGGCAGTTCTGAGACAAAATAAGAGTGAGGGGATACCTGCAAGGCTTACAAAGAGACTCCAGAAACTTCTCTTGATGGCAGGAATCTGAGAGTCACCCCTAAACTGTTAGCTTTGGCATGTTTCCAAAGGGCCCCAAAGAGAAAGCGCTTCTACGGCGTTGAATGTAACGAGTGTTTCCCTTTCAGCAAGCTGGGGTACCGAGGGATTGTTTTGTTTGGGGTTTTGTTTTTCGGGTTTGTTTTTTCGGGTTTTGGTTTTTTTTCCCCAAGTAATCCAGCAGCTTCAGAGCACCAGACACTCAAACATCACCTGAGCGTGTGTTGCTGGGAAAAAACACACCACAGCTCATGGCAGGCAGACTGTCGGGGACAGATCTGCAGAACAAGAAGTTGAACTTGAAGTGCCAGCAATAAAGTACAAAAAATCTCCACCCTGCCAAATGCATGGGCTGTCACATAAATGCAATTACTGCAGGCTTTTTTTTTTTCAAAAATATGCTGTATGATAGGTGCATCATATAAATCAATTACCCAGGAAGCAACAAAACTGTGCTTTTATAGTGAGTTTAGCTGTGGAACTCAAAATAAGAATATTTACAGTGATTCCATAAGCAAGAAGAAAATAACGCTTAAGAGCTAATAAAAAGATTAAAGGAATGAGGTGCAGAGCACATGAATATCAATTTCAAACTTATTATTTTGGGTTCAATAAACTAATAGCGCATGCACAGAGCAGTTAGCTCTTTTGTTAAAAAAGTTGTACTTTATTGTGAGGATATTCTCCTGAAGGCATCTTATTTAAATAGACATATCTGTTCTGAGTAACCTTATTTAGGTTATCACTCTCATGAACATAACAGTGAAAGTTGTTCTTTTATTCTCATCTTGTCCTACACAGCTTGTTTTGTAAAATGTGCTTTCCCCACTTTTATTGCCCTAAAGGCCTTGCTCGGTGTCCTCAGATGGAGCACTAGTTGTTAAACTCAGAGGTCTTTTTCTTGTAAGTTTATTCAAACAGAAAATTCTGGATCCTCGTGCCTTCCACCAAGTATTTGAATCAGTAACTGAAAGACAGACTTTAAAAAATAAATGGTCAGCCCGTTACTCTGAGGAAAGCTTGTGAGTGAGGTGGTTGCATCTACACCATGGTCTGCACAGGTCATGATTTAGTTCAGCCCTGTGCAAGCATTTCTCTTTTTGTTGAGTACAGGGCTGGAAAAGACTACCTGCACCTTAGCCCCTGCGACTGCCATTTCCATGACATAAAGACATCATCTAGAAGGAACCATGAAACATTCAATCAGCTTGTCTTTACACACCAGAAGTTACAAATATTTCCTAATGGGTCTAAGCTACATGCCTTTATTTGCATGTATATATTGAATCACTCCTAGCCTGAATGTTTGCTTTGATGTTTTAATTAGTGTGTCAAGAGTTCAAGAGTAGTGTAAAGCAACAAAAAAGAAATTTTCTTTGCATAAAGAGCTGCCTGGCTTCCCAGTTATCAGATATTGCAAAGAAATTCAGAAAAACATCCTTCAGATTAAGAATGCAGCAGTTCCTCAGAGAAGTTTCAAATCTACACATTTGATTTGTAGTCTCTGCATTGTATCAAGAAGACCTATGATACCCTTAATTCAAGAAGTCTTTTTGAGAACGGAGACTAGTGAGCAGAATTGCCAATCCTAACCCACAAATATAAACCCAAATTGTTAATTTAAATTTAACTAGTGTCAAAAAATATCCAAAGAGCCAAACGTGGCTGAATTTTATAGTGCTTACCAAAGCTCTGCCTTTGCTGTTGCGAAGGTGCAAGGCGTCCCTTAGTTCACAGCCAGTGCTGATGGCAGTCTGGAATGAGACCAGAGACACCTGCCCCCAAATGGCTCCTGTTCAATGACAGAGCTGACATGGTTTAAAGCCATTGATATTGCACTGTGTCTTCTTTCAGGAAAAAGCAAATCCAAAAGCCTGTTCTATTTCCATCAGTTTGCCACCTATGACGACTTAAGACCCACAATATCAGCTACCGCTATTGTGTTTTATACCAGTTAAAAAATTAAATACATTTTAAAATATTTTAATAAATATGCTAATTGGGCTGGTTTCTGACCTGCAGTTCCACATCTGGTTCAGATTTTAATATCATTCACAATTAGAGAGCAGATCTCTCTGCTTGCACTGAGTGCTGTGGTCACATGCGGGGTTTTTTTCCTAATGAGCTGTCAACAAACTGTCAAATGCTGATATAAATTAGAGGGGGTGGACAGTGAAGGGTTGGTATATAGCACTAGAATCGGCCCTGCAAAATGGATGCTTTCTCACAGCTCATACATGTGACAGTATCTTCCTCAGGGAGTAGTTCTGCTGTCACCCTTGTCCGTCCTCCAGGTAGAACCAATTCACATAATTAGGGGTTCCAAGGACCTGGCCTAGTATGAAGTTGGAAATCCCTTACTTTTCCATGTGCTCATCTTCCATGTCTGCAATGTTTTAATATTTCTTTGTTTGTATTTTTACTGAGAGTATTTGTCCTTCTGATAGAGGAGGGATGGGACGATAACACAGTGGTGGCTACTTCCCAGCAGCATTCACATGGTGCTCCATCAAAGTTCCTGCCTCAAAAAGTGTTCTTCAAAACAGATGAATTGGTGTAGTAGCAACCTTAATATTTACCAGCAGAAGATTAGATCTAGTGTCAAAAACTACACTAGATTTTTCTGAGCAGTGTCTAAGACCCCTTGTGCCAGCCGTCCAAGCTCCACTGTGCATGTCAAGCCTGTATTAGAGACCTGATACTCATAACTAGATCGACAGTCAGCAAGGAAACAGAACAGCTTGGCCTGGATCCTCATGAACTACTGACGTAATACAGAAGAATACTAATTTTTGTGAATGCTAAAGACACTGACAGCTGTCACCTGCCTTTCCTCCAGGGCTACAACAGCCCAGAGGCTGAGAAATTCAGTGTTTATGTGACATAACCCACTGTCAACACTTTACAACCTTGTTCCTGCCCTGCACTCAAGTTTCGGAGCAAATGGTTTCCTGCTTCTGGCACTGAGAGCAGAAAGTACATCTTCCCATCTATTTATGCTGACTCAAGCACCTAGTCTGACCCCTTTTTCTTGTGGGGGGATAGATCCTACCTGTGGTATGAAGTAGTTGGGTATTACTGGAAGGCCTGTTCCAAAGTATTTTGATAAATACTCACTTGAGAGTAACGTAAAGTTACAACACTGTACAACTGCCCTCCTTTTTCCACTACCATGTAGATATATGTTTATATTTTTCCACTTTCATAAGATGTAATCCTAGAAGAATCAGCTGTGTTACCACATTTCATTTAGGTTTCTAATGAGCAGCTCTGACTTTTATCACAAACCCCGTCCCCAACCCAAACTCCATGTTAATAAAAAGCCTATGTGCATTTGAAAAAGGATCCCATTCCCCAACGGTTGTTAAATAGCATGTTCCAGCACTCACTGACTGATCTCCAGAGGATAATTAATTCACAGACAAGAAATGTGTCTGCAGTTCATTTTTGGTGGGCTGGGATAAAAAAAATGTGCTACGACTAACCTTCAAGACAGTCAGCTTTGTGGAACGATTCACAGTAGAAAAAACTTTGTCCTAACTAACTAACAATATTCCCAGTATGTGATCAGGCATTTTAATCAGTGTCTGATTTCGAATCGCTTTGTCACATTCTACTGATGACGGATTATGAATGTGCAGGACTGATCTACTGGACTGAAACATTGCTGATCCTTTGCAATCAGCAGAGGATCTAGTAACAGCAAACAAGGTACATATGGTTAGTGACTTGCTACGGTACAGTTTGAAGAAAGATACGTTCATGTACATGCAGTACATGGAGGTACTGATATTGTGCTGATACAGTAGCAACTGCAGGATAGGAGTTTCATTTTACAGAAGCTTCTTCTACTTCTAAAAGGTGAGCTTTTGGTGAAACAAACATGTCACTAGAAATTGAAGTTGGTGCTTTATTCAAAAGTAACAGAACAATAAGCATGCCATGCAGACTATACCCAACGAGTGTTTGAAAACATCTCTCTCTGTCTTACATGCTACTGCAAAAGCAACACATCAGTGCAGGTTATGTTTATGACACATTTTATAAAATCCTCTATCACCTCCATGTTCTGAAGTGCTATTGTATTGTCCTCGTTTCGTCTGGGATAGAGTTAATTTTCTTTCTAGTAGCTGGTACAGTGTTGTGTTGTGGATCTAGTACGAGAGTAATGTTGATAACACACTGATGTTTTAGCTGTCCTAAGTGAACGATTTTTCAGTTTCCCATGCTCTGCCAGGGAGCAGGTGCACAAGAAGCTGGGAGGGAGCGTGGCCAAGACAGCTGACCTGAACTAGTGAAAGGAATATTCCATCCCATAGGACGTCATGCTCAGTATATAAACTGGGGGGAGTTGGTCGGAAGGCCCGGATTGCTGATCGGAGGCTGGCTGGGCCGTGGTCAGTGGGTGGTGAGAAATTGCATTGTGCATCATTTGTCTTTTTGGGTTTTATTCTTCTCTCTTTTTGTTATGTTCCTTTTCATTACTATCGCTATTGCTATTGTTCTTGCTATTGCTATTGCTATTATTATATTTTATTTTATTTCAATTATTAAGCTGTTCTTATCTGAACCCATGAGTTTTACTTTTTTCCCAATTCTCCTCCCCATCCCATCGGGGGGGAGGGGCGGAGGAGTGAGCGAGTGGCTGCATGGTGCTTAGTTGCCGTCTGGGGTTAAACCATGACATGTATTAAATCCTGATGTGGTCTACAGTTGAGTTACTTTAGAAACTTCTTGCTTATAGCTATTTTTAACCTCATCTTGGCGCAACAGAAAATGATGAAGTAATGCAACGTGTTTGTTCTTGCATAGGATGAACATTTCCCATTGGAATGTACTCACTGCGTACAGTAAGTTCAAGAGAAATAGCTCATAAGCCTTCTGAAAGATTGGAAAGCAATGTGAAGGAACTGAATTCCAGATAATGCAAGATTAAAAAAAAAGATTATTAAGTTTGAAGCAGCATCACATGACCACAGAATACTAACTGCATCATTTTTATCTCAAAAAAAACCCAAACCCCAAACTCTGAGACACTGTGAGTCTGCTACTCTGACTTCAGCATCACGCAAGGCTCTCAAACACATTTTGAAACAAAGAATTATGGAAGAAATTGAGGTAAAATAGAATAAAAAGGCTAACAAAGGTAAACTGTAATTGTAAATTAATCCTAAATCTTTAATTTACTAAAAACCTGACCTTCTAGATGTATTATATCTTATTTATCTGGACTTCAGTAAAACAGGTGATGCGATCTTGTGTGAAAAATTATTAGTGAAGACGTAAGTTGTGTAAGAAGAGGGCTCAAGGAGAAGAGACAACAGGTAGCACGGAGATAGGATATAACAGAGCTACAGGAGCTCCTCATATCCATTACTGCCCTTCACGCAGACAGGGGATGTGCTGGTATAATTCGTGAGGACCATGCTCGAAAATTGCTGGCAAAAAAAAGGAAAACTAGCACATCGTATAAAAAGGTCTGAGTGGCTTTGGAGACTGCAATAAAGGCAATTCAACTGTAAAATAGCAAGGTGAAGCACTGGGTATCTGCTAAGAGCTGCTAATAGCTGCAGGCTCCTCCATAGAAGCAAACTACAGAGGATGTTTGTATTCCAGCTGCCCAGGCCCAGAGCATGATGAGGAAATGGCTGTGTGAAGCTGCCATGAGAAAGGAAAACAGCATCTTACATGGAAGATTTCTAGCAATGAAAGGCAGTATCGTCATCATTCTTTAGGGCATCTGCTAGACATAGTCTGGAATACTGCTTGCAACCTGGCTTACCCCATTCAAGAAAGGGGAACTCACGGTGTAAAATGAGCAGACGAGAAAACGTGTCCAGGGGAACAGTGAGTGTATTTTATGAGAGATTTGAAAAACCGGGTTTCATTCTAGCAAAATGAAAGCTGAGAGAGAATGTGATTGCTTTCTATAAATTCATGGGGAGGGTAAACACTAGGGAAGAGCTGTTTAAACTAAAAGGCAATGTTGGCACAAGAACAAATGGGAATGAGCTGGCCGTGAATAAATTTAAGATGGAAATTAGAAGAAGGTTCATAACCACGAGAACACTGAAGTTCTCAAACAGCCTCCCAATCTGGCTAGGAGAAATGGTAACTTGTTTTAAGATAGTGTTTGACACATTTATGAAAAGAGCGATGCAGTATGGAGGGGGAACCTCCGCCACCCAAGAAATCTCCTATGATGTCCCACATTTCTAAGTAAAGGAGAGCTCTTCCAGCTTTTACCATGGCCTCTAAGATACTGGTTTATATAACAGTAGGGTAAAAGTTACTGACCTGGACAGAGCATGGTATGGAGTTGAGAAGCCCAAGACATATATCCACAGGGCTGGCAAGAGGATACCATTGGTTTCAGTTGTGCACATGGGTGCTGCTTGTAGAGCCCTCCCTTTGCACCCAGGAGAGGAGCTCACCATTGCTGCATTTCCTATTTCTTCCTACCCTACTGGGAATATAGAATCGTACAGAGGAGTGTGAGTGCTCTGAGCTCAGGGGCTGGTGTTTAACAACCTTTTCTCCTTGTAACTCTTCCCTCCATTTAGGGAAAGGTATAATGGTTGTGCTGGAGGCCAGAAACATAGGAAGAAATCTTGGCATAGCAAGCAGTAAGCCCCTACACTACTACCAGTTAATCTTGTAGGTGGAGGTGTTCTTCTGAGACTGTGCCACTCTGACAAGTCAGGGTTCTCACTAATTAACTGGGATAAATCAAATCAGTATTAGTATTCAAAATTACTTTTACCCTTGGAAATTATTACTTCCAAACCAGAAGAGTACTAGAACAGCTTCTGAGCTGTAAATTGAACAATGAATGTACTAAATGAGCTATTAAGTCAAAAAGAGATGAATGAAATTGCAGAATACTGTTTTCTGGAAAAATCTCTTCTGGTTGTTGCTGAATCATTAGAATACACAGCAAGGAAACGTGACCTGCTCAAAATGTCAGTGCAGTTGCACATGTTATTTTAGATTTACCAGGAATATGTGTCTATGTGAAAATAATTTCACACTGTAGACTTGGAAAACAGAAGGAGCAGCCCTTGCAGCAACCTCATTCTTAGCTAACAGTTTGTGTACCTTTACTGCATGGAAAGCAATACAACATTTTAATTAAATTTCTTAAGGTCAGTGAAATGCCATTGTTTTGACAATCAGCTGTGATCACATAAACCTCGGGGTCCAGATGGCTGGCTGTTTAATGGCAACACTGCATTGACAAATTCACCAATTAGATAGACATTAATATTACATCCTTTCAGATTCTGAGCACAGCCTGACCTCCCCAAAGTGGGCTGGTGTCTTGCTTAATCCCTTGTGCATGCTTACAGAGTGTTATCGTGCTGTTGTAGTGGGTTCATCCATCAAAACCGCCCCGGCTTCTCAGCATGCTGAACATTATTGAGTTTGTAAAAACAGATGTCATAACACACTGCTGGCAGAATTGTGCTGTCTTGAGGGACAGCAAAGGAAACCACCCCCTCCACACGCACGTACAGACACACGCAGACACACCCTGGGGGCACTGGAGTATCGTACAAATCCTCCCCTTGCTACTCTGGACCTGAGAGGGAGGGGAAGACCCCTGATTTATAACCGTTCAGAGGCCTGCAGGGAATCACAGTAGTTAAGGGAATGCAGAATATCTCGGTGCAGATAACTGCCCGCCTTGCCTGTGGTGGCGTATTCCATTCATCAAATGCGCTCTTCTTACTTTAAAGGCTCAAGAAATACCACGTTGAGAATACAGAATTACAACCTGCATTAAACAGCAGTGGTGTTATCTTGCATGGAGCAATTCCTCTGCATGACAATGAGTTCCTGGGGACAGAACCTGCTTTCCCCCTTCACCCGCTCTAAGGCCAGCTGTGCCTCCAGAAACGTCAGGATCCCAGGATCTGAGGGTTTGAAACAGAGAAAGAGGCAGTGAGATCTGCTGATGCTTACTTGTTTCAAATTGTTCCCCCCTCCCCCCCGCCTTTTTTTATTCAATAGAAAAAAGACTGTTGTTTTGAATAGTTTTCATTATTCTTTACCCTCTTCCCCTGGGCAGTAGTGGCAACAGTAATACACACTTACAGCAACACTTAACAGCTTTTTCTTGTGCCAGAGCAACCTCAAGCAAGAAACAGCAGTTACCTTAATGTAGCTTTCCATGAGGCCAGCTCTCATTCCTGTGCTTCTTCCGTGGAACAACCCTTTCCTGCTTCCCACCTGGAATACCTGCCCTGGGTGCAAGAAATATTCTCCATATTGACAATAAGAAAGTGTTACAGAGTGTGTGCTGCTGCCTCCTCAATTACACAACAGTTACTCTTTGAAATCCTGCCTTTGAGGACGTACTAGTCTGTCCTATCTTCTGCAGTTAAAATGAGGGATGCCACTAGATTTGTTAGTTTCTCAGCACCCAGTTTCTCAAGTTTCTCAGAACATGACATTAAGAGGCCCAGCATTTGCAACTTTGAATTGTCAGGAAGGCATTCTGTCAGGAGTGCTGGGCTTAATGATGACCAAAATTACTTGGTCTATTAAATGACCAGAGCATCAGGAGAAAGAATAATCCACTGGTACTGTAACCACTGCAAACTAACATCCCTCATTTGTGATGAAAATGTGCACCCCAAGGATATACATTCTATCAGAATAACAATTCTCCAGACAGCATTCAGCTAGCAGTTATATTTTCAGCCTTTTCTGCTCTTCTTATTCACCCAAGACTGTCCTGAACGGGTTTCTGTCTGTGACGGTCAAAATTACTTTCTGGTAGATTGCCTGATACCAATGGCAGTGGGAAGAAAGACATTTTTCATTGAAACAAATAAAAGGCATTTTCAGAAAAGACTCCTCAACCATTATTTTGAAGCACTGACTTTGTGTTCTATTGGTAACCCAAGAGCAAATACAGATATGAAATATCACTTTCACAGCAGTGGAATTTTCCTTACAGAAGAGTAATCTAAATCTAAACATGAATTTAAATTCTAGAGTAAATGTGAATTTAGATTAGTACTTATACACCTTCGGTAAATGTAAAAGCTTATGTATCCATGCTTTTTTATTTTAAAAAAGAGAGACAGTCAAACAACTCATGAAATAAGTTGTTTTGCTGATAAATATACAGTCCCATTATCTGTAGTAGTAATTGGCCACTTTCTTGCTAGTCCCAAAAATATTTGCAAATCGTGGAAAGCTTGTAATTATTTCTCTGAAAATTTGTACTAGGAGTGCGCACTTCACTTAGCTTATTGTAATTTAAATGAACATTCAGAGGCTATGAGGAGCAAATGGGCTGAGTGAACAATCTGAGAACAACTTCAATTTGCAGAAAGTATTCAGCAATGACTTGCACAAAGCACTGACTCATAGCTGGAGTTCAAAAAAAAAAAGTGTGCTGAAGCTGAATTGCCTTCAAAATTAATCAGATTTGTGGCATGTTTTTTTAGAAACTGATCTTTTCTCCTGATGTCACAGAAGACGACTGATACACTTAAACATATTTTATGGTATAACTTTAATTTTGAAAAGCCTGAAAGTAGCACAATGTCTCCATGAGGTAAGGCTAAGTATGTGCTTGTGCCTTGGAGCAGAAGTAGTGGAATGAGCTATGTATACATTACAGGAGGAAAGTGTTACTTAACATGAGAGCGTTGTTTAATGATAGATAACAACAGGAACTATAAGAGTCTTGTATTTCAAGAAGAATTCAAACCCATAAAGTTAGTCCTGTGAATTTTTAATGTTTATAGAAAATTTCAAGGGAATTATGAGGAATCTATAACTCTGTGCTACTCTAATTTTTAAAGCTTTTGAGATAATTATATAATTTTATTATGTTTCACTTTATTTCTTGCATGTAGCAGGCTTAATCCTGGGTGGGGTCATAAAGTACATAAAGCAAATGACTTCCAGTAAAGGAGATGCAATTTTAATTTTACATTACTCATGAGGTCAGGCTTCCAATGAGTTTGCAGCCAAAAGAGAATACAAAAATCTTGGTTTCTTCTGCAAGCAGAAAGAACAAAATTCACACTGTTTTAGATGCACACCCAAGTTCTGTTTTCTAAAAAAAAAAAGTTAGCCTCTTAAGTATGATCCCTACCATTCAGCTGCTGCTATAACCAACAGCAAGATATCTGGCTGCCTGGCTGAGCCTCTTTGGTGATGGAGTCAGTGGTGAACTTGGATGTACAGACAGTTTCCATGATGCCCTGGGCATCTAATAGGCAGAACTTACTACTCTGTATTTAGACAAGTCTTGTTGACCTCCTAGGCAATGAATCATGATGCCATCTAAAACTGGTATTTCTTGAGACCCTCTTTAGTCCAGGTTGTGAGGGATCAGTCACAACTTTGTCCATCCGTTAATCACAGCTCACAGCCTTAGCTCTACCTTTTCTGGTTTGCAAGAATATATTCACGTGCCAGTTTCCACAAACTATGGGCATGGACTGCAGCAATGCTATGACTAAATAGGCTTAAAAGGCTCATTCCAAGGCCGTGAGGCTCTCAGATACACTCTTGCCTTTCCAAACTACCACGTCATGACTTACACTGTCACCAAGGAGGAAAATACCATCGATGCTTTTCTTTTTAAGACGAAGAAGGCAAATATCCCAGTCGTACATCCCCAAATCATTTCTTATCATGTTAGAAATACCCCTATTTGTAAAGAAGTGGCCAATGGAAATTTTTATGTGACTGAGTGGCACAAAAAGAGAAATGCTGTCTCTGTGTAGGAAAGCTCAGCTTAAGAAAACAGGCAGACCCACCTCATTTCAGATCTGACTCTTCTTTTCTGCCATCGTCCTGGAGCAGCAGCTCATCTATAGGAAAGAGGAGGTGGGAAGAAAGAAGCAGGTAGCAGGTTCAGAACAAAAAAGGAGATATTTATTCACTCACCAGGCAGTGAAACCATGAAACTCGTTGTTAAAAAGATGTTGTGCAGGCAGTCTGAAAGCAGTTAGTCAAATTATCGGAACAAAAATGCATCAGTGACTATAACAACGCAAGTTCAAACCCTTGTTCACTAAAACACAGATTAGTGGAAAATGAAATAATACCTTGGGTAAAATGTCAGCATGTGCTTGTCTTGTTGGTATATTCTTCATAAGGCATGTGCTGCATGTGATGGGGAGAGGATAAAGGCTGGAAGGAGCTCTGGTCTGACCCCATGCGGTCACTCTCACATTCTTAAGGGGACTGTCGCACAGTTCATGAAGGAAACGTGAACTTTGGGGGTACGTACAAGAGGGACAGGACAAGAAGAAATTAGTTCACTTTGCTCTCAGTCTGAGTAATTCACTCGTTCCGGGTAGCTCACATCCCAAATCCTGTCCATACAAAAGCTCAAATTGTGTCACTGAATCCATCCTCTCATGCTGTTTCTGGTTCTCTGTTTTGACCATGAAGTGAGTTACAGACTAGAAAAATCTTTTTATCTGTTAAGGAGGTGAAACCTTGAAACAGGCTCCCTGCAGAAGATGCCAAACCTCCTGCCCTGGGAATTTTTAAACCCAGTCAGAAAAATTTCTTTCAGGGAGGAACGGAGCGCATTTTGTCCTGGAATGGAGGAACTTAGTAGCCTCCTTCATTTCACTGTACCTGCTTTGCCCCAGAGCCCCTGTTTCTTTTTAAGCCCACAATTTTTTAGGGTAACCCTGTGCCCTCTCTTTTTTTCTACTCAGCCCTATGTCTTCACACTCGGTAAGGCTGGGAGAGGCTGAAGACACTGATGTAATTCATAGCCTCTACCCTGCCCGATTTTATACATATTTTAAAGGAGATGCAGTTCACCATAAGCTATTCTTAGATTTCAACACGTTATTGTCCCTTTGTTTGATATACAAGTACATAAAAGAAAGACAATTAATTTAGCTAGATCCAGTTATAATTCCTTGGAGTTTCAGAGGTGGTTTCAAGATGCATCACATTAGGATCTGCTCCATTCAGCTTACTCTGAAGGCTACCTGCTTTTTGTGAGGTTCCTCGCCTCTTAGGCATCCCATCAGAGGAGAGATGCAAAGTCTGTGTTGCCCTCAGCAGTCACACAAACAAGCACTTGGTGCTTTCCCTGCGTGCTGTCAGCCAGGGAGGCTTGGTCCCCTTAATGAGCAGCTACGACAGCCAAATCACTGTTACCAGAAGAGAAGTCTGTGCTCGAGTTTATAGCTGAAGTCTGAAGGCAAACAGATGTTGTGTATCCATGATTCAGGGGCTATGCAAAGTTCTGCAAATGAAGGACCACATTTTCAGTTACACAATTAAAAGCAAGTAAGTAAATAAATACAACCCCACCACCTAACAGCCCCCATAAAGCTCAAGCTGGTTTTGGCTGTTCTCTCTTACTCTACGAGAGGAGTCTGTTGTTATTTCAAGGTGTGATGATATTCTTCTTGGAAAACATCCTGTCTCTTGGGGAAACAAGTTGAGATGTAGTTAGTCCTTGGCACTGCTGATGCAAATACCTCACTGCTATCAAAGTTACTCTCTCAAAATACATTTTTTCTTGTGTATAAATTCCCCCTGTTAGGCCCTTAAAGAACAAAAGCCCATGAAAGTATTTATCTCTGCCAGAAAATCACCCACAATAAATATATCTCTCACAATGTATCTAGAAACAAGCTTAAACTCCTTCAATGGATATGTTGCTCTCTTTCTTTTTTTTTCTGATTCCCTATATGGACAACACTTTCTATGTATTTCATTAAAGTTGCTGTCATATTGTTGAAAAGAAGTATCATAAAACTGCCACTTAATTTGTCCTATTTATACAAACAGTTCTTCCCTATCCCTTGTATTCATCATCCTGATACATTGTGGTGTGCAGTCGTGTTCTTTCAAAGAGCAAAGTTTCTGGTTTTGAAGGCAGATTCTGTTCCCTGTGTCCATGGTTGTAACCTTTCCTGCACATCTTCCAGTCTGAGCGCATCTTTCCTGAGCAGAATACTGACTCTCCCCTGCAAAATCAGATGTTGGTCATATCAGAGCTGGAACATTTACCTAAACGGAAAAAATTATTAGTCCCATGGTGAATATTATGATTTTCTGTGTCACTCGATATCTCGTGATTCAAAAAGAGCTTCATTATTAGTTTATAGAGTATCAAGCAAAATTAAAGAGGATTCTATTCTGTTAATCAAACAAAATAACTGCCAGAAAAAGTCGGTCTTGTGTACTCAGGTTACAACAGGCTGGCTTTTCATAGGTTTTAAAAATAAACAGGAACTGCTACAATTATATAGACGGTGGCCAAATACAGACTGTATGGCTTTCCCTGCTACTGCCTGTGAAGGAATTATTTGTCTGCCTTCTGCAGGTTACAATAAGATCCAATCTTGATGTACGGACTGAGAGCACCAGCTAATTTATTGTCTTCACTGGAACACTCCTGGCTCAAATGTACATGGAGGACCATGGCTGCACCTGGGGATCTAGACTGAATGCATATGTAATTATGCTGAGTTCACAAAGATCATTCTCTGGCATGGACTGTTTTGCATAGTGATTGCAGCTGCCTTGTATCCACAAACTCCCAAGGGTACTTTCTTGCAAGAAGTCGAGCAGAAAGGCACTGAAGGAGGAACAAATATTTCCCTCATAGTTACAGAAATCCTCCTGAAAGTGAGAAGCAGAAATTGTTCTACTGCAACCAGTCCTTACACTAACGCACAGATGTTGTGGTTTAACCCCAGCCAGCAACTCAGCACCACGCAGCCGCTCATTCACTCCCCCTCACCAAGTGGGATGGGGGAGAGAATTGGAAAATAAAGCTCGTGGGTTGAGATAAGAACAGTTTAATAGAACAGAAAGGAAGAAACTAACAATGACACTAAGAATAACAATAAAGTGACAATAATAATAAAAGGATTGGAATACAAAACAAGTGATGCTCAAAGCAATTGCTCTCCACTTGCCGAGCGATGCTCGAGCAGGGCTCCTCCTCTGGCCCAACTCCCCCAGTTTATATATTGGGCATGACATCCCATGGTATGGAATACCCCTGTGGCCAGTTTGGGTCAGCTGTCCTGGCTGTCTCCCCTCCCAACTTTC
>JAVKLA010000027.1:1162529-1183917 GCA_034782735.1 Sagittarius serpentarius
ATCAACATTCTTCTCATACTAAGCCCAAAACACAGCGCTGTACCAGCTACTAGGAAGACAATTAACTCTATCCCAGCCGAAACCAGGACAACAGAAGAGCCAGTTCCTTCATGTTCTACTCCCACTGAGTGTGGGGAGGTAGAGCTCACCCATCTTTCTCTAGCAACTTTTTCAGATACTGGAAGATCCTTGTATTCTCCAGAGTCTTCTCTTTTCTGTCTAAGCAAACCCGTATCTTGGAGCCTTTTTCCTGCAGGCTGTATATAACCGGTCACTGAATGCCCGTTGCTCATCTCCAGTTTATGAAGCTCTCCAGCTTACATGACAGGTTAGCCCCATATGCCTCCTGTTTAGGCATTGACACTGCATGGGCAGAAGAGTTTATTTCAGTCTTTTTTGAAGCTGGAATTTGTTCTGTGACTTTGATGTTTTGCATCTGGTTGTGGTTATTCGGAGACAGTGGTGCCTTCACTGTCACAAGGAAGTGATCGAGCATGCCCATACATGAAAGCTAGTCCTGCCCTTGGGTACTTTCTCAAACTGTGCATTGCCACTGGGACAGCAGTGGTGTTTCTCACAAGAACAGCTGTGCAGGTTAGACCAAAGGACCTGTGTGTAGCCTAGTCATCCACACTCCGGGATGTTTGTTCAGTGCCAAGGAATCTGTTTGGAGGACTTCTTGAAACAGAAGTTACACATTTCTGTTTAACAGTCTCTCAAAGATTTTTCTTCCATGAATTTTTCTAGTTGCTATTTGGACCTGGATGAACATGGACCTCCCACATGCCTGCTAGCAACAAGTCTAATAGTGTGATAGCATGATACATTGATAAACACCTCCTTTTCTTTTGAAGGTGCTTCCTGAGCATTTCCTTCAACCTTCTCCAGGTCTGTGGTTTTAAGGCGTTATGTGACACAATGAACAACGGTTCTGTCCTTGCTTTCACCATGTCTGATGTAATTTCACAGGATTTTATCATAGACACTATATCCTGTCTGAAGAATCACTGTTTAATCCTTTCCTGCACCTAAACTTTTCTGCATTTTTACCATTCTTGTGGCCTTTCTCTGTACTGTTCTTGATTGTATGTATCTTTTTTTGAGACTAAACAGGAGTGAGTATGACTCTAACCTGGCACTAAGCCAGAAAAAGGAAAGCCCACTGATGAGACTATTTCTGTATTTTACCTGCTGATTATTTAATAGAAAATATCTTACTGGAATTATCACATACTGAATTTTGCCTAGCCAGAATTGCATCTGCATATTACAGATACAAGGTCCAGGGAAGAGATGGCTAGTACACAAATGTAATGGAAGAAATATTTGAAATATTTGTTAGCTTGCTTGCACTACAGTATGAAACTTCCACAAGGGGAAAAATTAGGCTTGTGTAACAGCGACAAACATTTAGCTCCATTTGGGACCCCTGTTAAGATCCATATTGACAAAAAACTAAGCATGTCTGGTTCTGCCAGCTATCTCTTCCCAACACTGCTACAAATGAATAACTTTCTGAAAGCTCCTAATCTCACAAATACTCCACATGAACATTTATGCAACAAGATTTGTTATGTATCACCTTTATGGTGTGATCCATGAAGATTTTAGAAGTAAACTGAAAGAAAGCTTGTACAATTCACTCATTTTAATTGCGGGAAAATGTCATCTGTGTACTTGAAACAGACACGATGCAAACGCCCCAAATGCTACTAGTAACAATGCTTTTAATTTTAGAAAGGATCCAACTGGGTGAAAAGACTTGTAAGGAAATTGACACAAGAAAACTTTATTTCATTAACTTTTTTATTTTTTATATTGTTGTAACCTGATATGCGTGTAACATCTTCTCTTTGACAGATTGGTTTTTAGGATGTCAATAAAGCCACCTTGTACTTACCGTAAAACCTCGTATCCCAGGAAGAGTAAGAAGCAAGTCCCCAAACGGTAATAATCTCCTAGCAGATACCTGAGTGTAATTAGCGTACAATTAGCATCAACAGACTCTTCTTTAAAGGCAACATTTGAACCTTTGGTCTAGATGCAGTGACTAACTGAGAGAAATGGTGTATAACAGACACCAGTGCACAGCCCGGGACATTGGAGACAGCTGTGAAAACCGAGTAACAACATGCACCGTCAAGGAAACCAAATGTTATACAAAGAATATAAGGTCTGTTCCCCATTCTGAAGAATGACAGGCTCTGAGTATAAAGCCCAAAGGGTTACAGCCACAATAATGAAATAGCTAAACTGAGGGAAATGCTTCACAACGTTTCCAAAAAAATAATTAGAATATCTTGATGGAAATAATACGCAACAGCACAAGGTAGGACTTTGCATGTCGGCTGCGGCACCAGCAGAGCGAAATGATGACAGCGCTGTGACGTGGTGGCAGAGATCAGCTCAGAGGGGACAGCAAGGGTGGAGCGAGGGCATGGTGGCTGCGAGGGAAGGAGGCTAGCGGGAGCAGGAGGGGACGCACGAGTTTGCCGGGGCTGTGGCCACGAAGGCAGGGCAGAGCGGGTGCCACCGAGGCTTGGCGCCGGGCTCTGCCAGATTCAGCATCCCTGGATGATGTGAGACAAACTGGATGGCACAGTGGGTCACTGGTGATACTGTGCCACACCGGTGACAGGTCCCTTGGTTATTGGTGCTTGCACCTAACAGGGACATTTTGGCCCCATCGACGTCCTGGGGAAGGCAAAACCCAGATCACCTTTTAGGCAGATTTATTAAAGAAAAGAGTCAGACCTAAGTGCCATTGTACCACATGGCTTCCTTGTTGTCTTGTCTTTTGAAAAGAAAAGCATGTTTGCATGTTGCCTTTTCATTAATTGTTAAAAATTAATTTAGAAGTTTCAGTTTTTCTCTGCATTTTAATCTGATGGGATTTCATGTCACTGTTTGCAGTGAGGCTTGCTTGTTTTGTGGGTTTTGGGGGAGAAAGTGAGATGAAGGTGACTGATAGCTATATCAGGAATGGAATATTGCTTAGCTTAATCTTTAATGTGCTCGTTACTGTTCAGTGGGGAGCAGCTGCTGGATTTCTTTTTATTCAATTGCATTTTTAAGTTTGGGAAAGACACCTGAAGTTAGATTGGGCTTCACTTGGTTAGAAATCTGAAAAAAAAAAAAATCACAGGACAGAACTACATATTAATTACAATGACCATTTCATTTATCATGGACAATTAATTAATCAATCATTAGCTCATTCATGTGGACCTTAAACTGAATGATGGGAACAAGGGATATGGTCTTTGTCTATTAATTCCCACAGCATCTCTGGTGGAGAAGGATGGGCCACAAGGATCTATGTTCTATTCCTGGCACCTGCTAGCATGCCACTCCACCACATCAGATGGCTGAAAAATGTTGCTAGGGCTTGTCACACTAAATCTTACTTACTTACTTATTTTTGTCTCTGTAAGCATAGCAGAAATAGTAATGATGCTTTTTTTTTTAATCAGACCCAACAGAAAACTGCTGAATTTTGAAATTATTATTATTATTGCTGTTATTGTATTTTGTCACAGGCTTTAATTTTTAAAGTCTGACTTGTACTTTTAGTGTCCATGTGGATAGGATTTGAACATAGTACATAACGATTTTGTAAAAGTAATATATTAATTATGCTAAAGATTAAATGAGATCTGAACTGTGCCCTCTTCACCTAATGCACATATTACTTACACAACAGTAGACTTACTGATTTCAATAGGCTGCTATGAGATCATAATATTCAAAGAAAACAAATAATAAACAAATCATAGCACTGGGACCTCCTTCCCTTTTCTTTAGCTTTTTTCCCACTATGTTTATGAATATTTCAGATTCCCTTAGCAAAACTGGGATTTAACCTATAAAATAAGTTTTCTCATCTGAATTATTATATATTGACTGTATAGCTTGGGCAGGGATATCTGCATTTACAGATGCAAACTCTGGCACCCTCACTCTCCTCATCATGCCATTTTTGTCTTTCAGCTATACCTGTTTATACACACTTGTATATAGCTATATACATGCACAGAATGAGTATGCATGCATGTATATATGCCTACTGGTGGTTGAAGCATAAAGGAAAAAATCTTCTATCTAATGCAGGTAAAAAAGAGTAAAGTTAGTGAAGATAGAAACAGGCAGAGTGAGTGCTTGAAGAGAGGAGAACATCTGAACATTCACAGGAGGAGTAAACTTGTTTGGAAAACACTAGAAATCTGCTGTTTGAAACAGTTGAGATGGGGGCTGTGGTGGCTGGAAAACTACACCAGGGGCAGGTTGTGACACAGACCTCTGCAGTGGCAAAGGAGAGAGAGGGATGAGTAAAAGCCTTTCACTCTTCCCTTCTGCCTTTCTAAAGACTCTGTCAGAAATGCTTTTTAAAGCCTGGCTCATATTTTTAGCATTTCTATAGATGAGATGCCTAATAATAAATCCTGATTTATAAGACAATAACTGAGGAGAAAATTAAGTCAGGTAAAAAAGGCTTAAAAGATTTTATTTTCTGGCAACACAACCTGGCAATGTAGAAAGGTATTCCCAGCAGGCAGTAGTGGATGAAGCTACAGTTTATGGAGCAACATACTTTTTCTTTTCTCCTTAGCGTGTTTAAAGACTTTGACTTAAGCAGATGAGATTTTCCAGGTAATAATGACAGAGCTAAAACTGGGAATTAAGTGTCATTGTATCAGCTTACCTTAGCTTTGTGGGGAGTAGTGCTCATCCATGACCTCACATTTAGGCTGCTGTCTTCCACGGTCATAAGCAAACACTCTGAAGGACTTTGGGATGGTAAAGCTGGTGTCTTCTGTTCCCTGCATCTCTCATATAACTAATTGCTTGGTTTCCCTGAGTATGAAATTATGTTGATGCAAATGCGTTGAGCTTTATTTCACGCTTATTATTCCAGAGATCATTTTCTTCATGGTGACCAAGGTCAGCAAAAGGGTGGAGTCTGTCCCTCACTAATGAGAGCATCCTTCTCTGGACAAAACCCTGACAAAACCATCACACCCCTGGTCCCCAGGATGCTCTCTTTGGAGAGCTTCTTTAAACACTGAAAATGAAACACATTTTCTTCTATGCATGATAATAATCATCATCATCATCATCATCATCAATCATCATCATCATCAGTATTTTACAGTGACAAGCACTGCAAAAGATTCCAGTGAATTGGCTTAAAATAGTCTATCAAATACATAAAGTGAAATAGTCCATAATGAGAAGACATCATCCATCATAGCAAGACACCAGTCTCTGAAACCCTTTGCTCTGTTGTATTTTGTTGAGGGTTGCTTACAGCTGACATTTTATTGAAAGAAACAAGTGTTTGATAGAAATCCTTGGCAGAAGTTAACTTTTCCAAAAAAACAATTTGTATACTAAAAAAGGTCTTTCCAAAATAATGTTATTCACAAAACCACAGTTTTTGATGAACAGAAATAATCAAGAAGTTTTTTATTATTATTTCTGTGATTTCTCATTACTGATTTGATTTAAATATCCTTTTTTTAAAATTGGAAACTAATAATCTTGAAAGCTGTAGAGAGAAACAATGACTATTTCCATATCTTAGCCTTGCTGTCTGCTTAATTGGATTACCAAGAGAGGGGCCATATTGGGAAAAAGAAAAAACTGACTGTTAAGCCTGTTGACTCAGGTTGGCTATGAAGCAAAAAGATATCTTAAGCATTTATAGAACAAATTTTCTCCTCATCATAGCATGAACTTACTGTTTTTCTCCTCAGGAAGATGCTGGGAGCCAACAGAATTATGAATTACACGCTCAAATGTTACTTCAAGGGACTATTTTAATTTCATGTTTCATAAGACTTACTGAAGACTTTATTTCATTTTCACTTATTTGCAAGTTAGTGTTATAGTTTAGTTTAATAAAATAAATTGCTTGCAACAGTATTGAGTAGAGGACAGAATTATCTCCATGCCAGTGAAACAAGATTTTTCATGCAAATGAGATGAAGTTGTTGACCACTTCTTCATACTGAAATCCATCTAACCTCTGTGAATCGTTTTCAATACAGTTAGGATATTATGTGATAAGACACACAGAAGGTGAAATTATACTACGTAGTTGTTTCCCCAGAAGAATTTCACAAAGGCAGTCAGCAAGATTATGAAGAGTTGAACAACTTTTCCTGCACTAAAACACAGTAAATGTCACTTTCCAATTCCTTAATGCCTATTCTTCAATTTAATGTATTCTTTGTTAACTTTTTCTAACCTATTAAAAATTAAAAAGTTTGTTATCTTTCATACTTTTTTTTAACATTAAAAAAGAGTGGTCTTTTTAGACTTTAAATTTGAAGAGATCACCATCTGTACACAAATTTCTTTTCTAAATAAACATTAAAACTCAAGTAATTCAACAGTTATTGCAATATGCAAGAGAAGAGAATAATTTAACTTATCTTACCCCTGTTCTCCACTGTAACTCATCATCTACAAAAAATTCCCCAGTAGGTTCTCTTTTGATGCCAATATTTTTGGCAGCTTATATCTGCCCAGCTTATTAGAATTATACTGAAACACCATAGTTGGTTAGAAATGTTTTTTTCTGCATGGGAAATTTTGAGATTTCCATTTTAAAAAAGGGAAAGGTAAAAAAGAAAGATCAACATGCTAAAATGCTGTCAAAGATTTACTGTTTGAGATTTCCAGCGTGGCTGCTTCATGTTCCTTTGTTTGGTTTTTTTTTCGTGTGCACGTGTGTGTGTATAGATCAGTCGTGCAAGATGGAGACCATCTCTTCTACAGCACCTCCATCTTCAAAATTTATGGTGTCAATCTGTTCAAGCTGCCTTCGGAAATGTAGTGCAGTGGAAGACTCTGGTGAGCTCAAGTGAGCACGGATGACCACAATAGCCTTTGAAATGTAATTTGCAGGAGGTACTGATGGAGCTCTTGTGAATAGTCCTGTGTAGCTTTAGTTTTGAGACAACCACAAAACAGTTTCATGAAACATTTTACAGACCTGGAGGGGGAGGGAGGATCATAAATCAAAGCCCCCAAGCCCTAGTGTTTTCTCTCAAAGAACTTTTCCGTTGAGGGAATTCCAGAGTCTAATTACACCGAAAGCCAGATGACGATATACTACATAGACACAGACCATAAATAAACATCAAGGAATGTGAAATAGAGCTAAATTATAGACAAAGCATTCCCGAGCATCCCTGCTGTGCATTTCTCTCCCTTACCTCTCAAGTGAATTTCCCTAGCCAAATGTACCAGGTACCAGATGTGTTCAGGTCTGTTATGCCGACGAATCTTTTTGCTGAACATCTACAAAGGGAAAAGCTGGCTTTGAGCAGGGCATACTGAACGATTTTTTGCTGACAAAATCAACAAAAGTCTCTGGTGAAAGCAGGAAGAAAACAGAGATGTGGAACAAAGTAGCTGGGTCCTCCATGGCTGCAAGGAACTTAGTTATGTAGTGGCCCTGGAGATGAAGTGTTGAGCCTCAGTTTTCAGCTGTGGTGCCCCAGTCACGCTGCTGACACTTTTTCCTCTACGTCTTCTTTCTGCTATGCCCTCTAAGTCCTCTCTTCTCTCTGTTCATCCCTATTTCAGCCATCTCAGACCTACTTGCTTTCAGAAGGTAGGACCTGATGATACATATATATTAAGGTCTGTCATCTTCATGTCATCCTCTGAAGGACGGTAGCAGATGTACTGAAGAAAACACACACATTAAAGATGCAAACCCATATAGACAGACCTATGCATGGACTAGGGTTGCAAGAGGGGATCCCAGGTCCAAAATGTTGGTCCTTGAACTTCCTTGTGAATCCCAACCAAGCCAGGCTCAAGCACTATCCTCCCCTCTGTCACCTGACACAAGGGCTACATTACATTCTTCTTTTTAGGATTTGCTGTTGGGTGCCTTAGAGGGGTCCCTGCTCGTACCCAGGCTTGCGAGTCCCCTCCCTTGGACCATTACAATACAATGATGAACCATTCCCTGTATCACACTGTACTGAGGAATTAGGCACCACAAGGGACAATGTCCACACCATACATCAAGCCCAAGTCAATACTGCACCTCTTTTCCTCTGTTAGCTCCTTCCATGGCTAACATAGCAAGGAAACCTATGTAAGCAGGCCAGAGAGGGACTGAAGTTCCCTGCAGCTCAGTTATATGACTGCCACGGCATTTGTCAACAGGTTCAGCTATGTACAGTCACAAACTTCTCTGCGATGCATCTGCACTGTGGAGACACTTTCCCTAAAACCATCAATGCATAGGAAAAATTCATTTCACTGCAGTAATGGATACAACTCACTAGGAGGAATCACGCTGTGAGGAGAACATCTCTGTTGGTAACTGCCTGTGGAGTACGTTCTGTATGGAAACAGGAATAAAAAATGTAGCCAGGGGAAAAAGGCATGCTTTGGGTTTCAATGTTGAAATGAAATAAAATTTCTAAAAATCGCCATAGTTATGGGGAGACGCTTGCTACCTGCACATATACAAGATGGACAGGGAGAAAAAGCCAGCAGTCTTTTTATAGGAGGATGACTGCTCATTTAGGTGGAACCAGGTTACTGGAACTCATAAGGCAAAATACATTAAAGGAGAGCATTTAAAGACTCCACCACACAAGTAATTGTAAACTGGTATTTTATATATGTTATGCATGTTTTTATACAGACTTTTGCTTGATCTGCTGGGCCAAATTTAAGACTATGTTTAATTCCTAAAATGTATCACAGATCTTAACATAGACTTAAGTGCAGTATGATATACTGGTTTTAAATGAGCTACCAGAAATTTTAAGTTTTGAATGCTACTCTTGGAAAAGACAACATTTCCTTATTGTAGCATCAGGGAGGGTTAAATTATTGCTGGATTATGCTACAATGCAGATCACTGTTTAGATCTTGCATTTATGTTTTTACTTTATTGATTTTCCACATTGTTACCACTAGAGCTTGCTACAATGCAATCAGATAGACTTTAATATATTCATTTCAAATCACTGAGCAATATAGATATCAAATTTCCAACTCTCTACCTTGTAATCCCCAAATTAAAAGAAGGATTTTAATGTGTAGGGAAGGTAAATTTCAAAGTGGCCATCAGATAATTATATAGGGCTGTTGTTAGGCGTTTCTCAGTATTTGCTTTGAGAATCCTATTAGTCTGGACTTATGAGACAAGCTGAGAGAGACTTAAACAGAACCATATTCCATCATTATTATGTCATTCTGTTGAAATTCAATTATTTAATGAAATAAAGTATTTTTGGCTGGGCTTTAATTTTAAAAGAGCAAAGACAAAGTTTCAACAATGTCAAAATAACTCATTTTGACATTTTTGATGAAAGATTTCAGTTTTTGCTTGGCAAAACTGTTTTCATTTTTAGATCCTGTTTTGCTTTATAGCAAGTTTACAATTTGAAGTGGCACACTAAAATAAAATAATTTGAATTTCTAGAAAAACTTATCTTTTTCTGTCCCAACTGTCCTGGTCTTTTTTTTATTCAGATGTAAATTTGAAAAGTTAGGTTTCCTTTCCAACTGGAACTAAGCCATATTCCAAAATCTATAAATTATTGGCAAACTTAAGTCCTCTATAATTCACACAGCTTCTCCTGTGATAGTATTTGTTGTCATTAAATAACAGTGGGCAAAAAGTGAGATTATTTTCTCATCAACACTGAAGATTTGCTTTCTGAATCTGAATGCAATGGCTTATGAAGTTACACACTACTTCAGTTTGGGAAAACCACCAGTGAAATCAAAGACAGAAAGAAATGATTGTAACAGTCTCTCTCAGTGAATGCAGCATTTTTTGAGAACTCCACCTTCCATTGATTTGTTCACTCTTGTTTTCAGCGGTCGAAACTACGTTATCGTTCAGTCAGATGGTTATTTCAGATCCTAATACAGCTTGATGACTAAAGCCAACATAGTTCTCTCTTACTTTCTTCCCCTGTGGGAGTGAAAGGACACACCCAGCACACATCCTTTTGAGCAGCTTTTGAAGGGATATTATGTGCAAAGGGAAAATTAAAATGGAAGCTTGTTCCAAGTGAGAACATGGGAAAATCATTTATTTTTGCTCCTGTTTTGGAGACAGAACTGTGAAAAAGTAGAAAAGGTGAAAGATATGAAAATGACAGCGGAACAGGGAGATATTTTTTCTTTGCTGAGTGAACTGCTGTGCTGTTAGAGAAACTGACCTTAAGAGTCAAAACCAGGAGAAAATAAAATTCCAAAAGCTCCACACAGAAAGGAGGGCCCTGTCCAGAGATGTTAGGAAGTAGCTGGAGGACTTACTACAGGGGACTACTTTCTTTTGCTTTATGTGTGCTCTTCCCAGCCTCCGTTGCACTATTTAATTCAGTATGATACATGGACATAATGTTTTCTTTTATTGTTACTCACAATGCCGTTGTCTCTCCTGCCCATTCTGGTTTTGTTTGCCGGTGCTTTTGTGGTGCTCTGCAGTCACCGTGAGCTCCCATAGTGCTTCAATAAGGGATCATGGCAGCAGGGTTTTCCCCAAGCAGCCCAGAATTACATCAGTCTTCATTGCATGTTCCTTCAAAAGTTCTTACATGCCCTGCTGTTCTCAAGACCCTCTTTTCAGTTTGAATGTTTTCTAAATATCTCCTTACCACTGAAATACTACATCAAAAGCAATTAAATCTTTTTTTTTTTCTTACATTCCAGTAGGCTTGGGATGACTTCCTGTTCAATTAAGAGCTTCTGCTCTAAAAATATTACCTGTTTTACTCTTTTAATACTCTTAGTTCAGTCTTTCTACATTCTTTTTTTACTGCTTCTCTTTCTTCTCTGGTCATTGACCTTTATATGGTATTGACTTGAGGTTCTAGTGATGTACAGTTTTGGTTTTTTCTTCTGAACTGTAGTTGAGAAGATAATGTAAAATGGACCAGCTGGCCCATACAGTACTCCATGGAGAACACAGTTAAGTACCCTGCAGTATTCTGGTTATTTTATGAATTTACTTGTAATACTTACACCATTATTTCAACAGCAATATAATTAACCTCACAGAATGCTAGCTGGAAGAATGCACTATTTGATAGGAACAGGAAGGAAAATATTTACCTCGAAAATCCAGAATCCTATTGGATCTCCTAATATTTGTGCTTGGATGTCTTTCCTACTCTAAGCATCGCCTTCATATATATCCTAAAGCACTCTGAAAAGTATGACTTTAGATGTGTACATCAGCAATGCAGTAGTTTTTTTATAGTCATCAGAGCCAAAATAACACAATTTTTCTTTGGCATCTTCCACATCACTTGCTGTGTGCTATTTGTGATCTACCAAGGATGTACAGAAAAAGAGACACCAATGAGAGTTGTCAATGAACGTATTTAGCATTACTTAAAAAACCTGTTTCCTTTGCATGCTCTTATTTATATGATTTACAGGCTTATAAAAGGAAATAGGGCTAGAAAAACAGGATATATAGGTGCAAGAATCACTTTCCTGATTCAGACAGTGTAGGATGATGAAAATATTGGACTATATCTAGAAGACTTCTTCACTTAGATCATATAAAATAGCCCACAGTCCTCATGAATATGTCATCCTAACGCTGTACATGCAAGGCTGAACACAGGCAGAACTAAATGGATCACCTCATATAATTTTTTTTTTACCATACTTCCAGCACAGGATAGCATATGCCAGTGTCCTAGCAAGTGAGCTGGATAAGTTCAGACGGATGCTCTTTACAATGCAGAAACCCGTTTTTAATTATTCCTATGGAAAGAAAAGACCATTTAGAGAGGTGGCCATTGGATTTTAGAGCACTATATATTAAATGAAAGACTCAGAAAATGTTTTTTCTGAGACTGAAATGCATTAATCCATCGATTTTTCCTTTGATCACTAAAAATCAATGGCACTACTGCTCTGTGTTTTCTGTATATGCATTCTGGCCATATCTGATTTCACCCATTTTATTAATGCAGGTGGTTCTTTTATGTGATGTTTAATTATTTCTGAGATTCAGCTTGTGTTTTTTGGAGGGCTTATAATGAATTTTATGCTGTAGAGTGTTGTTAATGGAAATGGACTGCAGCACAATTATCTCACATGGCAGGATCTTTCCTGCTCCCTATGACACGGTTTCCATTCTCTACTGAAAGAAGCCATCTTCAGAGAAGAGTTAACACTATGCTCTCTGGCCTTCACAGAGCATCTTTCTCTCTTTCTATTTCAGTGTGCCATCTATGGAAGCAATTTTGGTTGTGCAAGGCTGTTCCACTAGGAGTATTCTGGACCTCTACTTCACGGTATAGGATGCAGTCTTACCTGTAAAAAACAGGTTATGGCTCATTTGTGTAAGTTCATTTGTATGTGAAACCAAATTCTTAGGCAGCAGAAGAGAGCTATATTTAAAACATGATATTTCAGTGTCTTCTCATGATTTTTTTTAAATTTCTAGGGGGTTTTGGTTCTAAATTATTCTTGTTTAGAAATACAAAGATAATAAGAAATGAAAATTTTTTTTGTATTATTATAATAGAGTAGTTTAGTTGATCCAGTGTAATTTTTTCCAGATTTTTGTTTCATCACATTTTTCAAACCTTTTATTTTTTTGTTCCTACTCAGCATGAATTCTCTTTGAAATTTCAAAATGTTTCATTAGGCTGAAAGCTATTTTCATACTAGTTCCAGTGTCAAATTTATGCTGTGGATATCAGCTGTTATTCATATTTATTTTCTGATATTTCATAATGCTTTTATTTTTTGAAAATTTAATAATTACAATATAAGTACAATATTTTTTCCCCATTATTTACTCTTGTATTTCATGAAAGCAAAGGTGTGGGTTTTTTTCTGAAGATTTATCAGGTTGATGATAGCTTCTTTAGTCTATCATATGGGTATTTCTATCTATGGGATCCATCACCTTCCTCCTCACAGGACTGAGCCTGCTAATGGACTGCCAAATTTACTCCCCTCCCCTAATAATGTAAATGTAAGGAGAATTCTGGTGCTTTGGGGCAACCTTCACTTCATCTGGTATTCCCAGACTGATTCTTTTATTTCTAGCAACTGAGAGCACGATGCAATTTTTCTTACAAGTTTAAAGGAAGACAACAATAGTAAGCTAACTTTTCAGCTTAGTATACAGCATGAATGACATGAAAATGCTCTTTCCTGGAAGCCACTACAGCAAGGGAGTGTCTTAATTCATCCCACATATTTTTCTTCTGGAAGAGGGTAAATCATTGCAGCCTTTTAACAATGCAGCTCAGTACCCCTTATTAAAGGACCTAGACAACTGACTGTCTGTTTCTTGTCCAAGGCCTTTTCTTTTTTTTTTCCCTAGGGAAATAGGATGTTCCTGAAAGGGAAGGACTAACAGCTTTAATTCACGCGAAATGAATACGAGGATATCTGCAAACTTTCTTTCACAACACTGCTTCGCTGTGCTGTCTTCTGTCCTTACAGAATTGCTGTTCTAATTGTGTCTAATTCTGGCATAATATTTTGCGGTATTAGGGCATAGCATGACACACATGCATGTTCTGTTGGCTTATTTATGTCCATCTTCAACATTTCCTAACATAATGTGTCTTGGCTGCGGAACAGTCTCTCAGATTCTGCATAAAAATAATCATCCCAAACCCTGAGAAACGTCAGTGCAACAGCATGATTTCCTATAAAATTTATGTGATTTTTGTAAAATTCTATGATCTTTCCTGAGCAATATTAAAAAAGTCCAATACCTTGCCATGTAAAATGGACTGAACGAATGACAAAGGGTAAAAAAAAAGGAGGAAAACATCCCATGTTGACGCAGTCCATGCTAATACCTCCTTGCACAGCTTCTACTCCTCTTTTTCCATTTTTGCAGGGTATAAAGTATGCAATGAATTCTGGATTCATAAAGCTGGACGTACTCCCACAAATTGTTTTAGAAAATTTGTTTTATTTAAAGGATCTGGAGGTAGACAAATAGAAAAATGGGGGTAGGCAAAGGGGAGAAGAAATTGACATACGATTTTCCTTACAATACCTTTTCAGACCCTTATAGTCTGATGAATTTTAAGATGTTTGCAAAATTGTTGCTGAAAAATACCTTCAAATATAGATAAGGTGTTGTTGATTTCTACACAAAACCCCAAAACTTTTACCATCTATTCTGCTATGCTGTCCCAATATATGTCTCAAAAGGGCTGCTGTTGAGCATAATGTTGAGTATAAATTTCCCTAAAAAAATCCCCAATTGTCTGCTTTTGGATGGGTTTTCTGAAGTATTCAAAACTTCGCGTCTTCCAGAAGAATTATGCAATATTTTACTCTGCGGTTCGATACAGTGACACTGGGGCAACTTCTCCACCTGTTGCAACCTCTTTGCGGCCTTCCCAGGGCAGCAGCCCTGCAGCCGGAGAGGCATCCTTCTCGGTGATGGAGCTGCTGCAGTTTGAAGGAGCTGCCCTTCTCCTGTGGCTAGCTCGTGATCCTCTCCCTTCTTCTGCAGCCTGGCTGAGTGTATTACATTGGATGTTAATTAGGCTTGACTATATTTAAGTTCATTTCCCTTTACTTCTCCGGCTTTTTTTCTGCCTTTATTTACCTTCTCTCACCTCTCCACATGAGAACACCCCCTCATCGTGTATGCAACAAGCAATCATTCCCTTCCAAACTGACTGCAGATTAACTTATTTTACTCAAAATTACAAAGCTGATCTCTTTGGCTATACCATCTGGTCTTCGATTTGCAAGTGGTTTCTAGCGATTGGCATTGAATCTGCCGATATTAGACTGTATGTTCACTAAAGCAGGGCTTTTGTTTCCCTGACTGGTTTTAATTTGAATTTGAATGTGATGGTTGGGAATTACAGACAGTTTAACTTGGGGGCTTTTTTTCATTCTCTGGCTGAAGTTTCAGGTTGTTTCTTTTCTCCTAGAGTTTTTTGTAAAAGTTTGGGCAACAGAATCTCGAGACTGTCCTAGCAGACATGCCCAGGATACAGTAATGAGAAGCGCACGGCGAGCCCAGAATCCTGAATCAGGAACTGGCTACAACATTCTGATCCTGAACAATTTAGATAGCTCGATATGACACAGGCGTTATATTTTAAATAAGACTTTGGTGGTAATCTGCTCCCACAAAAAAATTTCTTTTTTTATTCCTACAGGAAAGGAGAAGAATTACAGCTTTAGTCAGATTCTACAGACTTACTATATTCAAAGCGCCTTTTTTGGGGGGGGGGAAGGCAAAGACTTGTGAATGACTTTTGATTAGCCTCATTTATAATTTTTTGCATTTGATGTCACTGATGTAAAACCAGCAGCTTTTGAATCCTTAATAAGATACACACATCTTGTAAATCAGAAAAGAAAATAAAACCAGACAAAAGGAATGTACCACTGAAAGGGGGGAAAGCACTACTGCTAATATCGCATAGAGAAAGTGACAGAAATAGACCGCACACATTTTTCCATAGCAGACCAGGTCATGCAGCTTCTGCTCAAGGGATGGTATGCCCCTATGTGGAAAGGCAAATAATCTTAAAAGCCTTGTCTGCCATGTCTGCTAGAGCTCCAGAAGTAAGATTGCTGCATATCTCATTTTTTCTCTAAAACGTCTTTTAATAAGCAATTTAACTGAATGTTAACTTGAGGCATTCAACTGTATCTTCAGGCAGGGATATCTAGGTTCTGTTTTAATTCCCACTAGTATTTTCCTCATATTAGTGTCCAGTAGATCTATAAAGAATGCTTGGGAGGTTTGCAGGTAAGTATAAGGCTCTGCCTGTTAGGGCCAGAAAGGTACCTGCAATGTCACGTTAAACCAAAGTCGTAGAAATAACAGTCCTGTCACTTGACACATTTAAAATCTTCTTCAGGAGAAAAATTCTAACAAATAACTTAAAATTTGACTTTTACGCTGTATATTTTTAGACTATTAAAAGTAAGTGGTGGCAACTTTCTGAAACTTTCCCTATAATGCACGGAAAGGGGATAACTAAGAGAACTTCGATTACTCTGGGGCCTTTTTAAACAAATGGCATTTTATCCGCACACACAACTTAAGTGCACCACAGAGAAAACCGTAACTGGGCAGTGTGTATTTTACATGAAAATAATAGATACGGACCTGTGATTAAGATGGACTTGTATTATAAACTCTATTATGGGCTGGGCTGCTCAAATTAAGCTGCGGTCCATGACAGCTGTCAGTCCTTTTAAATGAACTTTGTGGAGGCTATGGAGATCAGCCAAACCTTTTCCTAGAAAGTATCCTGCTTAACAGGTACTGATTCTAGATAGGAAGTCTGAGCCTATTCCAAACCTACTCTGGTCAGTACATTGGGTCTCTGAGACATTAAATCTTCAAAGATGTGGGTTGTGGTTCCTGACCAATTCCAGTAAAGGGAATAAACCACCAAAGGAATTGCTGGACTCCTGGAATAAGGACTTCTGAGCTGTCCTTTGCTGAAAAGGCAGCTCAAGGGTTTCACATGAGGTTGTCATACATCAGTTTACCCTGTGGATTATACAGTGCTGTGTGGCTGTTTCAGCAACAGTATGGGACTGCCTAGCAGCACTGGAAAGTACAGTGGAAACCTTTTTTCCCTGATGCAGTTCAGGCCATATCATATGGATTCACCTCAAGCTCTCTGGAGCAAAGCTCTTTGCACTTTACTGTCCTTCCAGCATGTCAGGGAGCACTGTAGCCCACTGATACAGTCACTTGAAATGCAGCTGTCTCATGCCTACTGTAGGCAATTAGCTGGGAAAGGTGACATGGAAGGACAAGATGCAATAACTTTAATGAATACTTTCTCAGACAAAAAGGTTCTCAGGTCAGAAGTGATCATTATGATAATCTATTCTGAACTTCTGTAAAGCACAGGACAC
Organism: Sagittarius serpentarius; assembly: GCA_034782735.1. Classification (NCBI taxonomy): domain Eukaryota; kingdom Metazoa; phylum Chordata; class Aves; order Accipitriformes; family Sagittariidae; genus Sagittarius; species Sagittarius serpentarius. The sequence goes on from JAVKLA010000027.1 coordinate 1,179,420, forward strand.
AGTGTTTCATTCAGAAAATCCTACAATAAGACCAATACTTAACAACAGCTTCAACAGAATGTCAGAACCTGGAATTTCTTAAGGATATTCAACCCTCTAAGTTCTGAATAAGCACATATAAGATCCTCAAAGTGTGCTGTTATATTTTAGCAACAGATTTTCCTTTTATGTTCTAATTGAAGCTGGCATATGCTGCTGGCACTTTGAATAGCATTGCCTTCCATATCATTCAAACCTGGCATAGAAAAATGCCATTCTCTCCCTTCTCATTTCAGTCAGTTTTTAGAATTTTTTTTTCTTCAATAGATAATAAATAATGTGAATACATTTAATAAGAATTATGTCCTGAACAGCTGCAGATAATAGTTAATTAAAACAATCCTTTTGCTGTTCTCAGTAGTCAAGTCAGTACTGACCCACGTGAGGTCCAGAAAAAAGTAAGGGTGGGCATTCATATTTCTGACAGGGAGTTAACATACCTTGTTAACCTAAAGTCTAGACAAAATAAAAATACATGTTATTTCCATTCTTTTTATGATATTGACTTTTAAAAAGGCAAATTTCACTGACAATTCTTTTGTTTCAGTTCAAGACACTTGTATCACATCACTTATTTGAGAAGTAAGATTCTTTGTCATGGTTTAGATCTTTCCATTCCCTGAGTCATGACTGCCTTCAACCTCTGGAAGAATTGTTTCGAATTAAATTTGACACTGAAGTAATTTGTCTTTACAAATATAAAAGTCCCTTCCTTCCTCTTACATCAAGTATCTGCCCAGAGAGCTTTTGCCATTTGGGTTTTGTGGGTAGGATACAACATATGTGCAATTAATTGGCTGCTTTTGTCAAAAGAAGAATATTTAATCATAAAGGCAAGAGGCTTTTGTTCTTTGCAGAGAACAAGTCACGCTAAATGAAGCTGCCCCTTCCCTTACTACATCATATACCATCTTAAGATGTGTCTTTCCTTATTAATAGAATAGTAATTAAGGTGAGAAACGCTGAGTTTTAGAATTGTCCAAGAAAGGATAATGACCTCTATAATACTGTACTGCATTACACTACATTTGCTCTACATCACATATGTCATTCTTATTCTCATCTGGACTTTTTTATGATTTGCCCCTCCTCAGATCTCTCAAATTATGTACTTCATGGGTTATGTTCTCTTAACCTCTTTGTTCTCCTTACAAGTCTAATCCTAAATCTATCCATGTAAATAGGTATATTCTGTTGACTTGAAGCACTCTGTATCACCCTTTCAACCCTTAGCCTTCTTTTTTTGCTATCCTTGTTAGCCTTGAGCATCCTCCTTCTTCACCTTGACTTTGTGACCTTATGGTCTTTCAGATCCGTCTCTTTAAATACATTATCTTTTTCCCATTTTGTAGTTTAAGTTTGAGGTTTCTTCTGGAAACTCAATGTTCAGTTTTTATTGGTGAAATTCTTGTAAAAGTAATTTTTTATTTTGTACATTTTTATTGTTGTGCTCGGCCACCGTATTTACATCATATCATGAACTAGATTCTCAAAACAGGTGCCTAAATGCTTACTCCTCAGAAAACCATAAACCTAAATAGCACAGCCTCACATTCAGAAGTGCTAAGTCATCTGCAACTTACTCTGCTCGCAGGACAGTACTGGGCTTTAGATCTTGGGCTTTGGCGTTTGTATACCGAAGACAAGATTCTTCTCACCAACGTTCAGCTGAAAGTCATGTTTCCAGATTAAGCCAGTCATCTAACCTCCACCTGGGGTCATTAAAGAGAGAAGATGATTACTTCATCCTAAAATAGATGGTGACTGAGAGAAGTTGTGTCTTCTTTCATCTAGTAAGAACAACTGGAAGACATGAGTGATCAGTTGAAATGAGATGTTTACTTGCTAGTTAGCAAAAATAGGTGAAAAGAATCCCATTGCTTCTCCAGAAAAAAGAAATAATTTTGCTTAATTATAATTATTAACCCAAGCTGATTTGCACACTTTATTTTGTCTTTTTCAGAATTTCTTCTAGTCTACCAGGACATACCCAAATCAATATTAATGTCAATACTTCAGCTAGAATATATCATCTTCTCCATGCAAAGTAAATATTCTTACTAAATAAACAGAAATATTTCACAATGCATATCTTGAAGGTTTTTTTATGCTCCTTGAATCTTACATACAGTCAGTAATACAAGTTCAAGAGCAGATCTTCACAGAAAAAATATCCTTGACATCCCCTCTGCCTCATGCAAGAGTTCAATAGCATCCTTTTCTATAGCTTGAGCATTCTTGAATAGTCATAAACAAATCCTCTGTGTAAAAATCCATGGCAGACCTTGCAAAGCAGCATGTGTACATGAAAGCAGGACAATTTATTTCACATAGTTAGCAGAGTTATTGAAATCCTATTCAGCATACATGGTTTTGTCAATTTTTGCACAGAGCAAAACACCCATAGGTTTTTCTGTTATACATTACTGAAGAGTATATTAAGAACAAATGTTCCGTGAATATTTGTATAATGGGAGTGAGTATACTGCTGGTAATTTGAAGATGAGGAACTGTTAGTAAAACTTGATTTTCAAGGGTTAAATTCAAGGGTGCTCTCTATTGTTTTCCACATGTACCCCTTGTAGAACTGTAACTTTGCTGCTGAGAAGGCTGCCTTTGAAATGCATGAGAGACAGCTGTAATACCTCCTATACTACAGGCAATCCTGGTAAACAGGCTTCTCACCCTGATAGATAAATAGATAAACAGAATAAGAAGCTAACATGATAGTTTTGGATCATAGTAACTTCTTTTTATCTGAAAACCCAATTACAGTATCTGATGATCATAACATCATGAGTTTATAATGGAAATATGAGACGAACTAAAATTAAAAAGGAGGTAATAGAGATACAGTGCAGTATAAACAGTCTTTAAAGATTCTCAATATTTTGAGGAGACAAACTGGTATTTAACTCTTTGATTGCTAAAAACAACACAGAGGAAGCTGTATTTCTATTCACCCTGTCTAGGAGGGTTTCATATTTAAATACCAGGAGGCCAGAGGTAGAGGTAGTGGCAGGATTAAAGTCCTGCAGTCACCTTCATTAGCAATGACTAATATTATGCGTACCCTAGCATACTATAGGAGTTAGGCAATGCCTGTGCCCAGACTTCCATCAAGTGTACAGCTGCACCCAGATTTGAAAGGCAAAGATTAAGGGAGCCCCACAGCTCCTTGTAGCTCACCACTGAATTGAGCTCCCAGGTTGTGCAAGAAAGCTGGGTTTGGGGTTGGTCTTGGAGGGGCAGACTCAGGGGCCAGTGGTGCAGTTGGCAAGATGATGGAAGCCTGTGTTTAACAACTCAGTCTGGAAATATCAAAAACTCTGCATGGAAAAGTAAATGAACCCCATTTTACCCAATTCTGTGTGGCTCCACTGATGCAGCTGAAGCAAGTGGGTGGAACGGGCTGAAGGACTGCGGCTTTTGTTAAATATATCTAAGAAAGACTAAAAAGGTGGCTGGAAGGAATAGCTCCTTCTCAGAGAAAACAATGGGTCATGTTTTATATAGAGCAGTCACAGGCTGTTCTGCCTTGGTCTGAATCAGTAGGAACTCTGGGACTGGATTTTCAAAGGTTCCAACTTTAAGGGATCTGTCTATGATACAAAATACTTTGGCTAGAGAAATGGTAGATTTGATAGCAAATGCTCTGTGATACTCAGTGGAATACCTATTTTGAAGATTAAGTACTTCTGATCACCTCTCCGGAGTGATTTGACAATTTATCTTAGTTAATTGGGCTTTAGTTAAGGTTGAGGGATTTAGCTTGGCCTACTGCCCATTTAGATCAGAGGACCCAACAAAATATCATTTAAAAATAAATGTACAGACTCCAATTTAGCTTTTGTAGAAGTCACAGATAATTTGTTTTGACTTAGCTTTAGTTTCTCATAATTTTGCTCTAAAAAATGATGTAACAATGAGATTCAAACTTTCACAGAGAAACTTCTAAAAGAGATGTGTAGACATTCTCTGTTAGTTTTGGAGGATGATTTGAATGCTTAGGAATATTTTATATAAATAAAATAGCACTTCCCCTCTTGTTCCAAAGGTGTTCCAAAGGAAATTTTATATGTTTGCATTTTTTAAAAAAATTACCTACACTAATATATCCTTGAACATATGCTTTAATCCAAACCCTCCTTCCTTCCATCCTCTTTCCATTACTCCTCCCAGTGTCTTACAACATAAACAAGCACAACAAAAGTGGAAACTAATCTGCTTTACTGTTTTCTCTCTGTTTCATTCAATGGTGATGTTTAAAAGCTGTGAGCAAATTAAGAAACCCTTATGAAGATGTAGACTAGTGCTTCCCAAGATGATCTGCAGAATCCTATTGATTGCAGAGGGTTTCCAGCTCAGAGTCTAATCATAGGATCATAGAATCATAGAATCATAGAATCATAGAATGGCTTGGGCTGGAAGGGACCATCAAAGGTCATCAAGTCCAACC
>JAVKLA010000027.1:1184017-1203965 GCA_034782735.1 Sagittarius serpentarius
CATTGTAAAAAATTTTTTCCTTATATCTAGTCTAAATCTGCCCTCTTTTAGTTTAATGCCATTTCCCCTAGTCCTATTGCTACAGGCCTTGCTAAAAACTTTTCCCCATCTTTCTTATAGGCCCCCTTTAGGTATTGGAAGGCCGCAATACGGTCTCCCCAGAGCCTTCTCTTCTCCAGGCTGAACAACCCCAATTCCTTCAGTCTGTCTTCATAGGAAAAGTGTTCTAATGATAGAGTTGAATGATGATCTGCAGGAATTTTTGAGCAATGACAGTGGTTATGATTAAGAAGTTTGGGAAGGACTGTTTGGAAAAATATGTGTAACAATGACTGGTCAATCTTTGCCTGTCAAAAATGTTTTGCAATGGAAAATGTGTTTTGCAAATGATGTGAATTTTTGCTTACTGCAGGAAATTACAGCTTTGCCTTGTGGGACTTGTGCTGAGGCTTTGCAGCCTTGTCCAGACTCCTCTGCCAGACTTCACATCCGCCAGACTTCACATCCTCTTCAGGTATTGCCACGTTCTGCTTATTGCCAGGGCAGTGCTGCACCAGAGGTATCACGGCCAAAAGAAAAATCATAATTTCCCAGTCAGTGTAAATAGCTCTTAAAACTCAGGATCAGAGTGTCCTTCTGTAATGCTAATCTGAGACACCTCTGGCCTTCTGCTGAGGAAAGCTGAGTGCCCATGAACCACAGCATGTCCAGCTGGACCACTGGGTGCTCAGAAGCTCTGAAAAGCCAAGCTCTTCCAGGTATGGCCTGTAGAAAAACAGGAGCTTAAGGTTAGATTTTTAAAGCTAAAAGTACTTAAAATGTTCTTACAATTGACTTTCAAACTTTGCATTGAATTTCATATTCTTATTTAGGTACTGAAATTAATGGTTTGATTTTCGGAGCTCTTTCTTTCACTTATACTGCAGCTGCTTATTGCTCAGCCCTTTTGAAAAATGGAGATTTTATTTAGATCCTAAGGGCAGGTTTAAGACCCCAGATTATCCTCTTCTTTCTGGTATCAACATAACTGTGATTATATTAATTGCCGGGTGTAGGGTTGAAAAGGTATAGCACACCTTTGGAACAAGGGGGAAAGTGCTATTTTCAGATGGAGTTTACATAATTTTTAAAGATTCACTGTGAGTGATTATATTGTAAGGTTATGCATTCACCTAGGCAGTTTTCTGTATATCAGTCAGAGGAAGAAGCAAGAAGCCAAATACACAGACTGGAAAAACAAATGTGCTTTCTCTGAGGAGTTAAAAGATATTTAGAGAGTGCAGCATGATAAATCCATGTTTTCCTGCTGCAGCTGAAGTCCTCACTGCTCTTGGCTTCCTAGCAACACTCCTGACTGGAGACAGTACAGACATAAATCAGTCTGTCATTCTTCATATAACTGATCAATCTATTGGCACTCCTTACAAGAACTGATCTATATCTTTTAGCAAAGATATACAATATCATGCAAACAAGATAGAAAATGACATTTTTGGTTGTGATTTGTCTATCCTGTCCTGTTCTCTCTCTCTCTCCCTCCTGCAGAATATGTTGAATGATTCAGAGGCTATGGATATCACCTAGCATGTCAAAAAACATCCCTCAACTGAAAGACAAAATGCAAAGGGAAAAACTCTCTGTCAGCACACTGCTGCCCTCCTCGTCTTCTTAGGACACTGCATTGTATCACTCCCTGCTATTAATGAAGGACTATGTGCTCTCACCCTCACACACAATACCTTAGAAATCCATTTTTTCCCTGCTCTAGGTCTTATTGACTAACATCTCCTCTCTCTCTATTCAAATTGCCCCACCCAAGCAAGCAATTAATTATGGTTAGGTTTCCAGAATAACTCTCCAGGTGCAGATTTGCTGGGAGGAAATTGTATTTCTCCTACACCTACTTCAGTTTCCCTTTCACGTTACTGATGCAATACTGAACACTCCCATGACCCCAGATATCTGGGATATTAGCTTCTCTCTGATTTTTGAGTACAGGAGGATGATTTGAGTTCTCTTCTTCTCTCTCTTGTCACCTTTACAACTGCACTCTTCACTGCCTCTAGTCTGATTAGGGGGAATCAAAAATCCAATTAATTTTTAAGGTGCAATTGTATTAGTTCATTGAGATGGATCTTATGAGGAAGCAATCTAGTACATTAGACTGATGAACTGATGGTGAACTTGATCAGAAAGATGCTTTCATAACTGTATGCTTGTACAAGCTTGGGCTGGCCATTGCTACATCATTCAGTCCATTTTTTTAAATGAAAGCAAAAAATTATTTTTGTTAAATCCACCTTGCTTTCCACTGATCAAATTCTAAGTCAGCCTAACCTTGCATTCAGCTTTCTTGTCCACCCCTGTCTGCCCTTGAGAGTTCTTATCTTTTATACCACCTTCCTTCAGACTGTAAGATCTTCAGGTCAAGAACCTTGTCCTCATATGTTTTTGCTTCTCCATTCAAAAATGCTCGCATTTATATAGAATCATCTCTACTGCCTTTCAGATTTATGCACAATTCAGAGAGATGCACACAGCTGAACAAAAGAAAAATAATGATTTGGGGATAAGGCAGATGTTTTCCTTCTTGTGGGCATTTTTAGCAGTTACCAGCATACGGTTTAGCTTACAAAAGCCTCTTCTGACTCTGAGAAGTGGTAAATCCCCCCCAGCTGGTATTAGGGATAGAGATAAATATGTAAGAGGTCAAGTGAAGAATAACATGCGGTGTGGCTTGAGGTATTCTCAGGGAAGTGGGTTTAGAATATTAATTCTGAAAGTGACTTTACATTCTCTGTTGTTCTCAATTCCATTCTCATGACTAGGAGTGGTAAGAGGATTTCCACTTTAGGGCATTTAGGCTCCATGCTAATCAATCTCTTTAAGATCTATATATTAGGCTATATAGGTGTGAATTTTATCCATGGTTAGCCTTTTGATAATACATTTGTGTAAGATGAGTAATTTTAGCTTTGCTTAGCACTGGCACAGAAATTTTAAACTCCCTGGTTTTTTTGTAGAACTTCTTGCAGGATGACTTCACAGCATGACAGGATATGACAATTTGTCATATATTTTCAATGTTCATGCCTCACTTTCTGTACTTTTAAGTATTTTGTCTTCAGGTAGAGAACACAGTTGAACTGCATACGCATAGCTCTTGCACATAGAGATCTCAATCCAGCATCTGTTGGAAAAACCTGTTGTCTGTTGGGATGGTTGGGGAAGGTCTGGAAGATGGGTATCACCAATTAATTTACAAACACCAAAGGAACAGGGTTTAATGCTGAATGGCAGGAGTCACTGTCAGACTACAGAGTGCCCCAGAGTCCAGCTTGGAGAGAAATCCATGTGATCTATGTCATTGATTCATGACATGACTTAGACTATAGCAACTTGATTGACTGTTTCCATGAGATATGATTTTTGTCTTTCACGATATTGTGTTCATGAGATTTTACTACTTTAAAAAACTATTTTTGAAGAGTCATTATGGGGAGTTTCCACTCATGGGAGTTAAGTTATCTATGCAAGTAGGATCTTACTGAAGCCATAGAGACTGCTTGCAGTAAAGAGGGTTCCCAGCAGGCGTTAATACGCTATAAGTAGTTCCTGAATGAATAATAATTCCAAATGCTGAATAAATATCCTGTAGTTTACATCTCAGCTTTTTTGTGCTATTCTGATACTGCCCATGATGTTGCAGCTTTCATGCCAGGATTCTAATGAAAGTTTAAACTTTTTTTCTTCAGAAAACAGAATCATGTTAGTATGAATGAAGGTCCAGAATCATTCATTACTATTGCTTTTATTGATTTTAGAGAAAGATTTATGACCTTGGGTTTTTTTCTTTTTTTCTGAGTGATAAAGCTATATGTCTAAAGGAGTAAAGAGCTCAAAATGCCAAAAAAGTTTTCTCAAGCCATCAGTCAGAAAAAATGTACAGCAAACTCAATTTGTTACAATGCAGCAATGTCAAAACAGAAGTCAGTTTATTCACAATTTAAATACATTACATGAATTTAGAGTTCCAACTAATAAATAAAATAATTGGTGTTTTCATTAAAGTAGCAGTGCAAAAAGTCCAAGATTTGACATCAGGTCTGGATAGCATGTGATGCACATCTAAAGAGAGATGAAAACAACCCAGCTAGCTGCAAAGATTACTATCTATTGCAGAGGTGACCTCTGACAGATCATCTGGGAAAAAATCTGAAAGAAGATAGAGACAAAAAGGTCATAATTTCAAATCATAACACTTCTGGAACTTTTGTTAACTCCTGAGCAATATTTTGAAGGGTTTTTTTTTAATGCTTATTGATCTTTCTACTTTGTCTTTGATCCTATGGTAGCTTCTTGATCAAAGCAGTATTCTAAGATAAATGTAGTAATTGACTGTAATTGCAGTAGGAGCTGGTTGCAGCAATAACTCTACACTAGTAATGGTGTTGTAACCAAACAAGGAAACAGCCCAGCCTTCCCTCATTCCCTTCTGCTTTTTTCCATCATGCCTGAAATTTCTCATATCTTTCCAGATTTTTGTTCTCCCAAGCCTTCTTCAGAACTTCCCTCATCTCTACCTTTTCCCCACTCCAAAGCAACTTTGCTTTGCCTGGGATAATGATAACAAAGATGATCACAGCTATGAAATGGCATTTTTACAGGAAACATTTAAATGGAATAGGACTCTTCAGCCTAGATGACAGATCTCTGAGGGAAGATATTAGAAGTTTACACACTTCTCTGAGTTTTTAATGGGCAAAGTGAGAAGGAATGTCCCAAATAATCAAAGGAAGGTGTCTATCTATCACTGCATGTAAACAACTTGTGGAATTCCGTACTAAAATGTGTTGCATATGCCAAAAGTTTGCATGGAATCAACAACCAAGTGGAATTAAAAAAAAAATCAAAAACCAACCCAACCATTAAGGGTTATTCAATACAAAAATAGTACCTCTGTCTTAAAGTTTGTGAGTTGCAAATTGTTGGAGCCTGAGAGATTCCAATTCCCAAGACATCCATTTGTGACCACTGTCAGAAACAAGTTAAGCACCTTTGATATGACCTGGTAGGTGAATCTTGTGTTCCTCTGTGTGTCCGCTCTCTTTGAGCTGTCTCTGTTTTCTACTTGGTTCCTTGCCTCCCCTTTGAAGTCATATTTATAATCTTTTCCTTCATTACTTTTGACTAGTTATTTGGGGATAAGTTTGCGGTCATTTCTGCTGCTGAGGTCTGACATTCAACTCATTGAAGTTAAAAGAGAATCCCTGAAAAGCTGACAAAATGAGTTGTTTGGTAGGCATCAGAACAGCTAAGAAACATCTGTGATACTATATGCTTGCTGGAAGAAGACAGCGGGGATGCATTGCTTGCAGCACAACATTACTTCAGTCCTGTTTGTCCTTCCTCCTGAAAGTTTCAGCCCAGAGTTTTACAATCAAGCCCATTTAGAGCATTTGTTAGGTAAATGTTATTCACATTGTTCCTGTTACTTTGTCTTCCTGGAAACACTTTGTAACCTACTCACTTCAGTGCCAAATCGAGCTGCCTCAGGTCTGAGAAGAGATAGCTTTTACCTGCTCCAGCTGAGATCTCCTGTTCCATTTCCTGAACAAGATGGTGTCGACAAACAGCTAGGACGTACTAGGAAATGGGAGCGCTGTGATGCCAAGGAAGACCTTTGCTCCTGCTGGGGAATCTCCCACTACTTAACAAAGATAAGCCTCTAAATACTCCCATGCAGATGTCAACTATAGTTGGCTCCTGCCAACTTCAACAGAGCTGAACCTGAACTTCAAAGATGCAGACTACCTATATTTCAGGAGTGTGATAGGTATGATCCCCTGGAAGGCAGCTCTGAAGGGCAAACGAGCTCAGGAAATCTAACAGGCCTTTAAGGACAGCTTCCCCCAAATGCAAGAACAGTCCATCCCAATGCTTAGGAAAAGCAGTAGAGCTATCAGTAGACCAGCTTGAACAAACTGGTGGAGGTCCAGTGCAGAAAGGTACTATATAGGATGTGGAAGCACAGGACAGGCTATAAATGAGGAATCTAGAAACACTGCCTGGCCACAGAGGGATGACATTAGGACTGCCAAAGCTCAGCTGTAGTTAAGGCTTGCAAGGGGCCTCGAGGATGACAAGCAGAGCTTCTACATTAGTAGCAAAAAGCCCAACAAGGTAAACCTGGACCCATTGCTCAGTGATTCAGGTAATTTAGTGACTGGAGACAAGATAAGGCTGAGGTACTCAAAGGTGGTTTTGTCTCAGTCTTCACCAGGAAAGTCTCTCAGGTCTCTGTGCCTGCAGGCGGGGTTCAAGCAGAGAACTACCAGCAATGGGTGAAGGTCAGGTCAGGAATTATTTCAGAGAACTTGACAAATAAGAGCCCATGAGACCTACATCCAAGTCACTGATAAAAACTGGCTGATATCCTTGCAAGGCCGCTGTCTTTTAGAGATCAGTGGAGGTCTCTGACTGTAGAAAGGCAAATTTTGCCCTTATCTTCAAAAAAGACCAAAACGATCATGCAAAGCATTACAAGCTGGTCAGTCTCAGTTTGGTTCCTTGGAACATATGGAGCAACTCCTCCTGAAACACATTTCTGGTGACAAGAAGAAGGCTACTGTGAAGTCAGCATGGATTTACTAATGGTAAATCATGCTTGACCAGCCTGATTGCCTTCTGTGATGAAACAACTGGATTTGTGGACAAGTGAAGAGCAGTGAATGTCATTTACTTTGACTTTAGCAAAGCTTTGGATACTGTCCTCCACAATATTCTTGTACGCAGTTTGGGACGTTATGGTCTGGATGGATGGGAACCACTGATTGCATTATCAGGCTTAGAGGGCAGTGCTTAATGGGTCATGCTCTGTCAGGCAGCAGGTAACAAAAGGAGTACCACAGCGGACTTGTCCTATTTAACAACTTTATCAGTATCCTGAAGGAGATGACAGAGAGTGCTCTTGTCAAGTTTCCAGATGACACCATACTAGATGGTCAGTTGATACAGTCAAGGGGACCTAGACAGGAGGGAGGAATGCACTAACAGAAACCTGATCAAATTCATGAGGACAAATGCAAAGTCCTGTATGTAGGAAAGAAGAGCCCCTGGCGATGAGACAGGCTTGGTACTGGGTGCCCATGGAGCTGCTCTGCAGGAATTTGGTGTTTGTGGAGGACAGTGGGCCGAACAGGAGCCAACAGTATGCCCCAGCAGCATGACAGGTTATTACAACTTATTGGGCTTCATTAATAGGATCACAACCAGCAGATTAAAGGGAGTGATTTTGCCCTTTACTTGGCACTTGTTAAACTACATTTGGACTACTGGGCCCAGTTTTGGGCCCCCAATTACAGGAAAGACATCAGTAAACTGGAGCAAGTTCAGTGAAGGGACACCAGTTCAGTCAGGTCTTGAGCAGTTGCTCTGTGAGGAGGCTGTGGTACCAGGGCTGGCTTAGCCTGAAGACAAGATGGCTTTGGGGGCACCCAACAGCAGGCCCTGGCACCTGCAGAGAAGTTATGGAGAAGATAAAGCTGGGGTCTTCACAGTGGTGCATGGTAGGAGGATGAGAGAAAACCAGCTCAAGTTGAAATAAGAGGTTTCAACTGGATAAACTAACTTAATAGACAACTGGATAAAAGGAGTGCCATTTCCAATGGCTATAATAATTCTTATTAGTTCTCTTCTTTCTTCACTAGATTTGGACACGTCTTTTAGGAAGGTCAGTTGTCACCAATATTAATAAAGTCAAGATCATCACACCCCCAATATTGCAGTTAGCTGAATCTATGCCTCTGTGCTGTGATAGAGCTATATAGTTCATCCTAGCACTAGGCAGCCTAAAAATCTTAGAAAAAAAAATGGGCTAGAGTTCTATCATAAATCAAGTGGATTTGGAAACTATGCTATGCAGATCTGGACTCTGTTCATCTGACCTGCTGTCTGTAAATCTGCTGTCTCCCTCAAAATGTCTGTTTTAGAAAAAGCACAAGTAAATCATACACACTGTGACCACTCAAAACAAGCAAAAAAACCCTACTCATGTATTTGAAGGTAAGATTTAATTTTAAAAGGATCAAGTTTAACAGCTGAACTAAAAAGAAAGCGATTAAGTTGGGAGTAATAAAAGCTAAGGTCTAACACGTCTAGAATGAATATTTTTATCAGAGCAGTAGTCCTGCTATTGTTTATTTGTAAGTTTGCAGTACATGCAGTTTTCCAAATATTTCCAAAACAGAAAGAAGTAATTATCTGGGAATAAGAAGATTAAAATGTAGTTATGAGATAGGACCTTCCCCCCAAACAACCCCAGAACAACAAACTCATGAAAAACCTGATAGATTGGGAGAAAGAATAGATGTAGTAAAAGTGATCTGGAGACTGACAGCACTGAAGTGTTTTTGTAAAAAGCATTGGAAATGTGAGCTGGCAGAAGGAACTCAAACTCATTGATTTAAAGGAATTTAACAGCCATACCATCCTAAATCAGTGTTACTTCCTTATCTAGAGAATGACATCAGATGTCTTATCACATACTCCACTTTACTGAATCCAAAAGGGAGCTTTCAAATCACCACGCAGCAGTCTTGGCATGGGCAGGGGATGAAGAAGAGATAGGAGAATTCATAATTTGGCCTTACTTCTCTGAATTTAACCATTTAAGAACAGTTCCCTGGTGCAAACCGTTTACTGATACAGTAACATTATGCAAAGACCAGGGTGAACTTTCAGCTGTGCTGCTTAGTATCTGCTAGGTTATTCTTCAGACCATGCCCATTCCCAGGGTTTGTGCCTATCAAGGAAAGCTGACCCACTTACATGAACCCCTTCTCATCATGGGAGACTTGCAGAAATTAAAGGATATGGGAAAACCAGTGGTAAATGTCATGGAGCACCAGTTGGCAATTGCTAACTTAGACAGTCTAAGAATGATGGCAATCACTATGTCTGACTAGGATCATGCTGGCCAGTGAATTCTACCCAATAATCTTTTCACTGAGCTGAATGAATAAGTTCAGGGAACCCTAGACAGTTTTAGAAGAGACCACAGATCTTGGAAGAGGTGTCTAGACCTTAGAAAAGTGGATGATTTTGTCCTTATTCAGATTCAGACTCTGTGAAAGATGAATGTGGGTGCTCTGTTTCTGAATCCAAGTCAAGCCTGTGAATGCTTCTCGTTTACCCTTTCTACTCTACATTGTCCTTCTCCAGGCAGAGTGAAATGACAGTAGATTCTCTTTGGCAAATTGTATACAGGACTTGTAATTAGAAGAAAACTCCTGAACTCAAGATTGCTTCAAACCTCTCAAGCATTTTATGAGGTACTTAAAATGAGATTAAAGTAATCATCATCAATATGCCATTTTAATCTCTAAGAAAAATGGTCATGTTGTCAGTTTGATAACTATTCCAGTTCAAGACTGCTCAGATTTAAATATATCCTTAGGAGCCACAAGCTCTTGCACATTTAGATGCAGGTCTTCTTTGCCAAGGAAGCATCATTATTGTCACTTATAATAAAGCATTGATGGCCATTTGCAATATGTTTTATCCTCAAGTATTGGAGTAATAACAGCACAATTTTCTTACTGATGAGCAACAAAGGGCTGTACAGGAAATTTTAATTTGATTGAGACTAAAGATTTGTGGGAGAAACTAATACTCATTAAGTTTCTAACTAGAAAATATGGGTAGATACGTGGAGTTAGATATCTATACTATTCATTTAACCCATATCTTTTCAAATTATTCCTGTTATGTATTACTAATGATACTGCACAGGTGTTCCAGGCAAGACTGGGAGCTGATCATGCTAGGGATTACATGAACACACAGGAAAGTTGGTTACTGCCACAGAGATACGCCGATAGCGACGTCAGCTATGTCCTAGGAAAAAGCCTGGGTTCAGCAGTCAGTTCTCAGGGGTGGTTGTATGGCTGTGATTTTGCTGCATGGCAATAACACTTAACCATCTGCTGCTGAATCTGGCTTTTCTGAAGTGGAGACAGGTTGAGGACAGATAGTAGATGAGGCTGTGAAACTAATAAATGCTGTATATGAGTCCAAGTTGATGGATAAAAAGGAGAAGATCTTGACTGAGACAAAGGTAATAGCTCATGAAAAGGCTTAAGCTTAAATAGACGTAGCAAGACACCATCAATGGACACTGAGCATTTCAGATAAGGTTTCACAGGAAAACTCCTGATAACTCTGTGTAAAGGCCACTTGAAAGACCACAATTACAATCTCATTTCCCACTCTACTTCTGGTGAAGGAAGGGGAAGCTCTAAGTTTGCTGTAGTTGGCAAGAGTCAGATGTAACTTGTTCTCAGTTGATTTATCAAGTTGATTTATCAAACTTAAAATGAGATGGTGCAATCTTGATGCTGTTCCAATCAAACATCAGCAAGCACCTGGGCCAGCTCCTCTGCAGCAATCTTGATGTGCTGCCTTAGATCCAGGGCACTCTTTCCTTTGGCAGAGAATTGCAAACTGTCTTGCATTACAAATCAGAAATGACACAAGATATTGAAATCCTTCATGAGTCTACCATTCTCTGTCCAGCACTGCTTTCTGCTCTATGTTCCCTGGCTGTCAGCCAACAAGAGATTTCCTTAGATTGAAAAATCCTGTGCCAGCTGGATTCACCAGGTCCATGGCCTCCTTGTACTATTAGAGTGGCCCAGCAGGCCACTAAGGCTGGTGAGAAATGGGGCTTGAATCTCCAAGCAAAAGACCAGGGAATTTCTTTGCAGGATTTTTTTTAGCAGATGGTGATAAAAGTCAGCACTTGCCCATTGACAAACATTGCCATTTATTTTTATCAGAAAGGAACTTTTGAGGACCAGATAATTTTAGAAAAACCTTATTTCAAAACAACTGTGAAAGTAAGTCCCGGTGTCATGTATCAGAGAAGAAACGGTAGCCAAGGATACCAAGCTCTTCTCTTCTTAGCATAGGACAATGCAGAGTTGAATCCAGCTATGGCCCAGGTGAGTGGCTGTATGACTGGATGTGTTACCACACCTGCCAATGCCATAGCTGTGTGATCTCCCGGCACTCCTGCTAATTCTTTACCTATTCTTGAGGTTCCACTATAGAATGATTTTAAATGAGCACACCAAACACTTCAGTTAACACTGTCTGTCAACAAGCAGGTGTTTTGCAAGCAATTTCCCAAAAGTGTCATTGTCACATTGTGCATTAATGATCCATATAATCGCTTGTGTCACAGGAGACATGCAAACTCTCAAACTGAGCCTATTTCCACAAGTATCTTGTGGGATCAGCAGGTTCAAAAAACTAGCGAAAGTTCTGAAGTTTGGAATATGTCGCTGTCTTATCATTCCCAAGGTTTTTTTATTTTGTTCACTCATATACAAATTCTGACTAGAGCCAAAAGCACACTGAAACCTTATGGGAGAAAAGCTGATTGCACCGTACCTGCATCTCCAGGGAAACAGAGGAGATTTTACAGAGAGGAAGGAAAGCAATGTCTATGCGCAGTACTGTGACTCTGACTCAAATCTGTAAACTCCAAAGACTGGAATCATTCAGGAGTCTTTGGTACCAACACTTTTGGAAAAGTCTTAATAACTAGCCAGGTATTGAAAGCTTGAATATCAAAGAAGAAAGGAAAATACTTAGCAGTGCTCTATGGTTTATTTTAAATTACTCTCTATTCTCCAGGAAGCAACCTAGGTACCCAACAGGTATTAATCTAAACAGAAAACAAGCAGAGAAAGAGGCCTATGAATAGTTGTTTTGTTATATACACAGTGTTATCCTGGACACATAGACTTCTTGTATAAACCCAAATTAATCCTATTGAGAATGTGCATGAAATCAATTCCTATGGTAGGAATTAGCCAAGAACTGTGTTCCTTTTCTGGTTCTACAAAAAGTAGGAAAGTTGTTCAGCCAGAATAGTTGTACCAAGCCAAATACCATTTAGGCCACTTTCCTCTGTCCGTCATTGGCTGATGTGGATGCCTAAAGCGACACACAGGAGGTGGGGAACCCATACGGTGGTTCTTTGCCTGGAATTACTTTCCTAGTCTTTAGTGACTTGTGTCTCAAAGACTTCCTGAGCTAAAGTCTTTGCGTCCAAGCTAGAGGTAATGCCTCTTCTGTCCTGCACCCTTGGTAAGTGTGTCATTACATACACACTGCCTCTGTGTCCTAAACATAAGCTTTGAGGTTTGGTGTTCTGAAAAAATACATAATTAGGCTAAATTTAGAAATTTTCCTTGTTCTTAGTAACTGAAGGCTAAAGTGGTGGCTATCCCCCAAAGGGTCTACTTTGTGAGCTGAATGAAACAGCCTGTTACTGGGAGAAAAAAAATCATGCACTGAAAGACTCCAGTATGTTGTATTCACCTAGGGATGGGATGAGGGGTAGGGACTTGCAGCAGTTCTGAAGGAGCATTCTGGCTTTTTCTATTTCTGTACTTGCCTTTCAACGCTGCAAAAAGTTCATTTAATGTTATTCCTCTGTGAAGGACATGATCAAACCTTGCTGGAGGAGCATTATTCATCAATTTTCACTATTCTATTGAGCCCACTGTGGTGCAAGGAACTTTCTGCTGCTTCTCTTGCTTTTCTACAAGAACATGGGCTCTCTTATTTTTGCTGTTGATGGACTTTTCAAGTATGATTGTCTTGTTTGCCCAAAACATGGACAAGTTGCTTGACATGGCTAGTATCCACAACTATTTTTTGTCAATAACTTGTTCCTTCTTATTTAGTTTTGCTTTTTCTCTGTTTTCCCTAATTCATTTATACAATGAGCTGCTCTATGGGCTAGCTCATCTCTGGACAGTGATTTAAACCAGTAATTTAAATCATGCAGCAGACCTTGCAATAGAGCTTGAAATACAGTTAAACTGGGCTTTGATGTATGTAGAGCCTCTGCTACAACAAATTCTTCCTAGGCTCTCTGGTCAAGTTCGTGAGGAAGGGCAAGGTTTGTCATGATTTTAAGTGGCAAGTTTTTAAAAGTTCAGTTTTGTTATTAAGTCATGGTTTATAAAGGCAATGTTCAATGGCTATCACTATTTCTTCAAAAAGTCACATAACGTGAAAAATATTCTGTTGAAAGCTCAGAATACAAACCTGATTGGCTTCCAGTGAGTTATCCCAAAGTGATGGAAGTGAAGGAAAACCAAAGAAATGTACACCATTTTTTCTTACATTTGTTGATGTCTATCCAACAGCTATAGAGCAAGACTGAAATGATAATCAACCTCACAATGTATATTTTGGAAGGTTTCTTGTGCACCTTGGCACAGAAGTCCAATGTATAGAAGCCTGACATATTTTTTTAATTGAATCCAGCACCAGGTATTCTCATATAATTAAGTGGGAAATATTGCAACACTTAGAGCTTATTCTGTCTCAAATCTTCCTGTTTCAAAGCTCTCAGAGCTAGTCTTGTTAGACCTGCTTTCACAACTTATTAATGTCATTCAAAAATAATGAGCATATTGAATTTATGTTATAAAATGTGAATAAAGTAGAAACAGGCAGGACTTCTAATACCAGTGCAACTCCTTTGTCATCAGATACATTGCCCATGTTCTCTTTTCATATGGGATATAGAAGTGATTTATAAAGCAATACAATAACCATGGAAGAAGAACTGTACATCTTAGGTACCTCCAATCCTCCTTGTTTTATACAGCCATCATCTCTAAATTCTGCAATACAATGCAAGTACTCTCTTGTGCAAAAGTGTTTACAGAACATCTATAATAAAGGTGTGTAGACATGGAAACTAAAGAATAAGATAATTATTAGACTGTTTCTCAAAATGACATTCAGATATTAGTTATTTCTTCATGTGATTTTGCAGTATAGCTCTGAGACATCAGAAAACTAAATTGAGCAATATCATCCCTGACAGGAAACAAGGAAACAAGCAGACTTCATTTAGAGAAGCATATGTGAAAGAGAAGTTCAGAATAAGAAATGAACAAATTCATCTTTGATCTCAGAAGTCATATAAGGTCAATCAGCCTATCGCAGGAATGGATCTCAACTAATAAGGACTGTAGTAATGCATATTTCCATATTAGTATAGAATATTCTTCTACTCTGTAAAAAGAAGAGTGAAGAATAACATTTTATAGAAGCTGATTCAGTTCATAGTGATCTACTAAAAAATCACAGGGGAAGAATAGAATTAATGCTCAAATGCGTGAAGTGTGACAAATTAGTAGAATTTACAGAAGTTTCTCACGCACATGCATCAGCCTAGATGGCGGGATCTTCAGATGCTAACTTCTGTTCTTGTCTGGCTCTGACCCACATGGTCAGAGGCAAGACAGAGTCTATGGTGATCCCAAGCCAAGAGGAAATTTCCTCAGCGGGCTAGCTATTTCCACAACAGCCTAGCTGCTTTCCAGTTCAGTCTCTTTATGTTGTAAAAGTGGAGCCCAAGGATGAATGAGGAAAAAGGGAAAGGAATGAAGCCTGCAATGGGGAGTCCAGTATTTAAACCTTAGGATGTGCTTAACACCTTTATTCTTCTCTCCACTGCAAAGTATTAGCTGTTAATTTTATAAGGTTTCTCTAATGCAGAGGCAATGTGAGAGGATGCCAGGCAGACCATTATGTCTGCATCTCTGGTATGTATTACTTTCATTTCATTCTGCTTTTTACTGTTCCCTGGGGTTGATTCTTTGCCTACTCATTTACAGTCTGTCTTCTTTTCTTCTTCATTTTGTCTGTTTCTCTCTTCTCCTAGCATTCCTTTCTCAGATTTCAGTTATCATCTCCCCTATAGTTCTAACTCTTTTTGCTCACTTTTGCTCTTTTTTTTCACTCTTTAGTATCCCCTGCTTTGAAAGCATCCTTCTATTAGTACATTAACTCACTCTCCAGCCTCTCTAATACTGAATTCCAACTGCTACCCCTTTCTACCTTATCTAAAAGTGAAATAAAACCACCACTACCACAGGCTTTGAAGAGAAATTATCAGAATGCGCTGCACTTAGACAAACTCAGATTTGATCTAACAGTAACTTTATATGTAATTCAGCAACTAACTTACAATAACATGACTCAGAAGAGAAAATCATGCAGTAAAACATTACATTGAATGGGAAATGATTCAGTGAAAACATTATTCAGAGTAGGCAATTACTGAGTGAAGATATTATCCACAGCAGACAATTACTCAGTAAAAATATTATACAGTGCAGGCAAATATTCAAGCAAACATTTGACAAGGACAGTAATTATTCGATAAACAATCATAATTGCACCCAATGGAGCACACTTGCCATAAACAGTACAAATAATTAGCAGACTCAAAGGATGTAACTGTGACTGCCTGAGTTTTAGCTAATTGACATGGTAGCTAAGCTCTACAGGACGACCAGAATCTGTCAGTGAGGGACAACTTGTTTTTCCTTTTGTCTCTTCAGTTCTAGGAAGTAATATCACAGTTCTATCAATTTTAATGAAGAAGAAAGCATAGCTCCGTTTGTTTTCTGGAGTTAGTCAGTTATCCTTTTCCAGGAATGAGTGTTACTCACATGATTCCTTTCTTCAATTTCTTCTTCTGTCACACTTCTAATCCTTTGCTTTCCACCTCATTTTCTTAATAGCTCTCAGAACTTGCATTTTTTTTCCTGCAGTTGATTTATTTTTCAAATTTCTCCCATTTTCTGTTTTCAAAGCACAAATTAATTTCTTTTTCTCATTGCTTAAAGACTTTTCACATATTCCATTTCTATTTGTAGTAAAGCTCCCACTCATGCTCTTGCAGGTTCTCCCAGGAGAAGGAAGCAGCTCTTATTCTCCATTAGTCCATTAGAACTATCACTTCTCCTTTTGCTTTGCTAACTAGATCAATTATTCTTCTCATGCTGGTCATCTTATGCACCTCTATTTCCTCTTTCAGACGTTCTCAAACTCTGATCTCAACTGTTTTCTTTTGACTTAATCCAGGCATTCATTATTTGCTTTCACCAGCATCCATTGTAGCCTCACAAAATAAATTTTTTGTTTGAAAATCTTACATTTTTTTATGACTGCCTGGGTGAATGTACAGTTTTGTACCTCTCATCTTGCTTCATTGCTTAATGATAGGTTTTTAAGCAATCCGTCTGAACAAATTATTCTGTTGTTATTTTTGTCCATATAGATGCTAATTCCTTTCAGCACAGTTTGGTTTTCTAAGCATCTATATTTAGACATACATACCAAAAATTACTTGTACAAAAAAAGAATTAGCAGGATAGTTGTTGGGATCCTGTAACTAGAGTAGGCACATTAGTATAATCACACTTACTTCTGTGTTGTACATTAGGATAAGTGAGACCAGAATCAGGGTTCCCCAATTTAACTACATCACTAAACAAGTATGAGTATTCTGCTCTTATTTTTAAGGAGAGATTAGCAGCAACACTCCAAAGGTATTGCTGTATTGCAACAGCAAGTCCAGCAGAATTTCAGTGTAATTTGGTAAAGTGACAAACAATATTGAAAAAGGCACTTGTATTCATGCAGAAAGTACCTGCATAGGGATGTACATCACCATAGCTACGTGATACACTTTTCCGACTAGAGTTCTGCTGGCCAGTTTCCCTATGAAGACAGTCTTTAAATGATGTAACATTACAAGTGCCATGGGAGCAGCCCTCAAAGTGATAAAAATTCTTCCCTCATTAAAATTTAAAACTACTAAAGTCTCAGGCAAATCTATGCATTGGAACTGGACATTTTTCATTCGAATACACCAAGTATTTTCTACCTGTCTCTGAGCTTGAAGTCACCAATGCTCAGCCAAGCAAGGGCAGAAAATTCTCTTTTGACTTGTCTCTTGATTATAATTAGAAATCAAACTGCTTTTAATCAAGAAAGAAGAATGATTTATCAGTTTATGAATTACCTTACATATATTTCCAGTCTTAAACTGACAGAAATGGAGAACAACCGAAGTCATCCTACATCTCCCTTACCTCTTTTATCATCCTTTCAGCCCAGCTTTCCCAAACACTTGCTTGAACACTTTTACCAAACCAACTTCAAAGAGGTGGGAAGATTTTTTGGGCCTCATTTCTTCTTATATAGCTCCTAATCAGGACCAAATTAATGCAAGAGAAAGAAAACTTAGCAAAAATGTTGAGATATCTTATATGTAAGGGAAGTAAAATAGAAAATCTGTGTTTTGTTCACTGTACACCAGCCACAAACACAGGCTTCAACAAATTAATTGCCTGAAACATCTCTCTCTCTCTCTCTCTCTCTCATTTCTTGGAACTGCTTATATTTCTACTTGTCTGGGATCTTTGTGAGCTAATTTGTTACAGGTCTTTACTCACATAACTCAATTGACTTTAATGCATTTACACTGCTGTAAAGTTAGAATCAGTCCTAAAAATTATTTTCAGCATCTACTTCAGCACTGATGATTTTCTGACTCTTTTCCAGCTGTGAGGAACAAAGCAAAATCTGTTAAGAAACTTCCCTAGTTTTAGTGTCAAGTAAACCAGAAGCCTGCTCTGAGTCACTTCTGCCAATACGAATCATTCACACCCCATTAGACAGCTACTAGTTGTAGGGACTGAATCTGACCCCTGATTCACATACCCCATTCATTGGCAAGTGATGTCTCTTTTTTTTTTCCTTTGGGAAAGGGACAAAATTTGAAACCTTCAGGAGTCTGAAATCATGTGGAAATTATAATAAAAATATAATTGTTCAGTCTTACATTACTTCTCAGCTGATGACTCACAATAAAATATCTCAAAATGTAAGCCAGAAGAGGAATGGCTTGTTCTGTGCTACAAGCGAAGCTTCCACTAAACTGCTTACAAATAAGTTCTGATCTCACACACAAAGTATATATTATAGACAGTATGAGACTGTTCTTTACAGTTAAAGCACTTGCTGCTTGTCTGGTTACATTCTCACTCTTTTTTTAAGCCCATGGCTTACCATAAGTACCTGTGGGTATTCTTGGGCATGGTGACATCATAACAGTGCATTTGGGGTAAAAATACCTGGCTAAAGCTCTAGGATCAGACCCAAGAGACCGTTGTAACAGCTTCAGTTTAATCAAAAGTTTTCCCTCCCACCTTGAACTGGTCACATAGGAGTAATGTCAAGGAAACACTCAGTTTTGTAACAGGGATCTAACAAAGCCCTTAATCTGAAGGACATTTGTGTTCAGAAAATATGAGTTCAAATGGGAATAGGAGGAGACCCTCAAGATGAACATGGTCAGTCTTAAGAGAAAAGACTAAAAAGAGATTGGCCCGTTTAGCTAGCTAAAGGAACGACAATGTGGCATTTTTACCTGTGTACATATATACAGGTATACACAGAGCTGGGGAGGAGATAAAGAAATCAGGAAGGGAGGAAGGAAAGCTATTAATGTAAAAAGACTGTGCATGACTGTCGTGGTTTAACCCTAGCCAGCAACTAAGTATCACGCAGCCACTCACTCACTTCCCCCCCACCCAGTGGGATGGGGGAGAGAATCGGGAAAATGAGTAAAGCTCATGGGTTGAGATAAGAACAGTTTAATAGAACAGAAAGGAAGAAACTAACAATGACCCTAATAACAAACAAAACAAGTGATGCACAGTGCAATTGCTCACCACTTGCTGACCGATGCCTGAGCAGCACTCCTCCCCTGCCCAACTCCCCCCTGTTTATATACTGGGCATGATGTCCCATGGTATGGAATACGCCTTTGGCCAGTTTGGGTCAGCTGTCCTGGCTGTGTCCCCTCCCAACTTTCTTGTGCCCCTCCAGCTTTCTTGCTGGCTGGGCATGAGAAGCTGAAAAGTCCTTGACTTAGTCTAAACACTACTTAGCAACAACTGAAAACATCAGTGTTATCAATATTATTCTTGCAGTAAACCCAAAACACAGCACTATACCAGCTACTAGGAAGACAATTAACTCTATCCCAGCCGAAACCAGGACAAAGACCAATAGATCTGAAGTAATAATGTCTACAATTAAGATAGCGGCAAGTCACAAACACTCGCAGGAGCACGTTTGCTTTCTACTAGGAGCTGTGTATGGAAAAATCCCAAAGACATGATAAAATTGTGGTTATTTGTGGCAGCCCAGACTAGGACTTGATTATGCAGGGTCTCCTCTATGCTAGTTTGTTTAAACATAAATAAACACACACACATAAATGTTATACTATCCTCCTTCACAGTACCCTTTTTGTCTGAACTAAAGGATGGCACCAAGAATCTGTCAGCTTTCTTACTGTTTTCTGTTTCTGCCTCAAATTTCCCCTAATTTCTCACTACCCTGCCAATCTTTTCTGCTTTTTCTTTGCTCATATTTGCATGGGTGACTGTTGCCGTCTACAGCTGTGATTGCCTTTTCAGTGTGTCTGCCCTGTCCTTGTGATAGTCTGACTTTGTCTCTGTTTCTGTCATGTTCTGATTTGCATTCTTTCCCCTTAAATGGCAAATGCCTGCACTGCTCAAATTGCATCACTGACCTTCCCTCCTGTTACAAAAACTTGTTATTTAAGAAATCTAAGAATTTATTCAACAGAGAAAAGAAGAATATGGAGTAAGGATGTGTGCTGACATTTCAACTCCTCTGAGCTTTCCTGGAAACTCACGGTGACAATAAACACCTGCAGTTCTCCAGCAGACTGATCTTTTTCTTTCCTTCTTTGGCAACTGGGGAATGCCTTTGGCACCTGTGGGCTGACACTCCCTGCAATCTAGGTCTAACTATGCTGTCTTCAGTGGAGCCCTGTTAAAATAGCCATAAGCCCAACCCAGTGCCTTAAATCTACAGTCAGAACCTGAGACAGGTAGGAAAATATCCAAATTGGCTTTCGAGCCTGTCGGAGACAGTTCCCCCCTGTGCTGGTTTTGGCTGGGATAGAGTTAATTGTCTTCCTAGTAGCTGGTACAGCGCTGTGTTTTGGGTTTAGTATGAGAAG
>JAVKLA010000027.1:1243384-1257069 GCA_034782735.1 Sagittarius serpentarius
GGCTGCAGGGGGACAGCCTGCCTCACCGGGGTCTTCCCCACGGGCTGCAGGGGAATCTCTGCTCTGGCACCTGGAGCACCTCCTCCCCCTCCTTCTGCACTGACCTGGGGGTCTGCAGAGATGTTTCTCTTACATGTTCCCACTCCTCTCCGGCTGTGGCTTCTGCGCCCCAGTACTTTTTTTCCTTCTCAAATATGTTATCACAGAGGCGCTACCACCGTCGCTGATGGGCTTGGCCTTGGCCAGCGGCGGGTTCGTCTTAAAGCCGGCTGGCATTGGCTATATCGAACACAGGGAAGCTTCTAGCAACTTTTAAAGAAGCTGCCCCTGTGGCCCCCCTGCTACCAAAACCTTGCCATGTAAACCCATTACATCCATGCTACCAAAAGACTGAATAAAAACACAAGTGCACCAGAAAACTAAGCTTCACCACTAAATTGAAAGGAGATAAATTTGCCTGTTTCTGAATGCTGCTGAATCCTCTGGTAAACAGAAATGTCTTCAGAGAAATTTCAAAACCATTTTGGGAATCCTCTTCAACTTCGCTCTTAGTTTTACTGGAATTTACAAATACAGATTGATGACTGAGACTCTCTAAAAGACCTTCCCACATTGTGTCCTTGGTTTGATTTACATAAGCCGATGCTGGGTACTACTTCTTTATAATTGATTTAATTTTAGGGACAGTGAAACTACCATTCTCCCATCAGTTTTGATAGCGTGTGGTCCATTTATACATACAGAGAATTGGCTTAGAACCTCCTGGTCTAATGCATTTAGGACACATTTTTTTGCCAAATGATATTGACTCTTTCCATGATTCTCTTTACAAGCAAGACTTTGTATTAGATGGGAAGAAAATCAGAAAGATTCACAATGTTCCTGTCTTTCTTTAATATCAACATCTTTTCCAGACACTGGGTTCTTGGCTATTTCTGGAGAGGGAATTTTTGTGTCAATCCCCATATTAAAATATTCAATCAATGAGCACTGAATAATGCAGGAAATTAAGCCAGTTCACACCACTTCCAGTCATGATCAAAAGCATTTCCTCCTGAGTTAAAGTGAGGAGAGATACTGGGAAGTATTTTGTAGAAGGTATCTTCATTGATAACCCTTCTAGTGAGGTTTTGAAGGGTTAACTAGCAAAACCATTTTCAAAGCCACGAACATAAGTAATTTAATTTGCTGCTGATTATGTAACTGGAAAAATCTTATGACTTGTTGGCATAATGCTACCTCAGACACAAAATTACCCCCCTTTATTTAGCTTGCTTCCTCCTTCTGTTCTTTCCAGTTTGGTGCTTAAGGTTTGCCTACGCAGCACTCTGCAATGCTGTGTCATCATACCTGAAGGAGGTCAGCTCTGCACACACAGGATTCCCCAGGGTCTTGTGAATTCCTTCTAAACCATTGGAAAGAGGATTTGTTTGAGGAATTTTAACTTCTTCCCTTTCCTTCTGCTCAGTCTCTTGCACTTGGTGGATCATCACAGCCTTTCCAGTAGTCTCCAGACCACAAGTTAAGAAACTCCAGGGCTTGAAGTCTTAGGATGCATCTAAAACAAAATACAGGCAACTGTACTTTGAGGTGCTCTATGGAGATTCAGCCACCCAGGTGTCTAGATCAGGGAACTGGCCTTGGAGTGTAAAAGCTCCTTTCTAACTTGTTTGCTGGGCTCTCATTCCCATGACTGGGAGCAGACAGGGATGCTACATGCCATGCACTGGGATCTGATCCCAACCTAGCTAGACCCGATGTGTGTATCTGAACTTAGGGGGTTAGAATAACTCTTGAGACACCTCAGTCATGGCCTGAGGTGGTTCCTTCATGTCAGTAGAATGAAGAAAGAAGTTTAGACACTGTGCAGTAAATGGCCATAGTGAAAATATCAGACTACCAGTCTGCCACGTGTTCATCCACAATTCGGAAATCTGCATCTTTAATAACTTTCAGTAGGTTGGTTTGGTATTTTTTCTTTTTGTTTTTGTTTGGGTTTGGTTCGTTTGTATGGTTTGTTTTACGGTTTGTCTTACAGTTTGTCTTTTGGTTTGTTTTTTATTTGTTTGGTTGGTTTTGGTTTTGCTTTGTTGTTTTTTTTTTTTTTAGTTTAGCTGAAATATATGTGACTTCATTCCAAGACAAGCTATTTGGAATTGCTGATCAGAGCTCTTTGTTTTGTTGCTGAGGCCAGATTTTCAGCTGGGTCTGTGCCACTCTTGGCAGTGAAGCATTGGCCCTCCACAGCCAGAGAGTCCTGTGGAGAAGCCATGGAGAACGAGAATCCCCAGCATTTCTCTATATACAGTACTGCTCGCAAGGGAATTATGTAAGTTATGGTTTTATTATATTCTGTGGTTTAACACAACATGAGACCAAAGGTGGACTGTTCTTCTTGTCCCCTGTGTGCAGGATGATATTGCCGTCTTTATTACTTCAGAACGTCAGGGATTAAAGCTATTTGGAATATAAGAAGCAACAAGTGACTCTTTAATTAATCCCTGGTTATCACAACAGCTGATAGAAATGGAAAGAACATTATGTTCTCACATAGAAAAACAAAACAAAAAATCTTTTAGCTTCATTGTTTCCTGCTTACGTTGGAGACTAAAGAAGAGTTAAAACCACTGTGAAATGACTGCAATGAAAGAAAGCTCTGATTGTCTCCAATGCTGATTTACAGCCTTTGCAAGATTCTAATCAAGAGTGAAATTAACAGTGTAAAAATAAGACAGTGTTCTTTGTATTTTTTTAACTAATCTCTTTAGAACCCTTCTAAAAGGTTCCTATGGCCTGCTCACTAGTGTGTGTGTTATCTGCAAGCACAAAATGAATAGAAAACACTGCTCAGCTATTTAGGCCACAGACATGGCAGACAACAGTTCAACAAGCTCTAATTAGAGAGAATCTCATCATTTCCACCTTTGCCTTTCCAAGATCAGAACTATTAAAGAAGTACGCTGAAGAAATAGCTTTGGTTCTGGATATGGGTTTATAATACATCATATTAAAGTTTTGAGATAAAATGCATGACTCATGTCTGAGGTATATGGGAAAAGGTTAAAGTACATAGGGTCTGAATTAGATGTGGATATACTCCTTTCAATTTTATTTATTTCTAATTAGATTGCTCATTTGTATGCTTTTTCTTATACTTATGGGTCCACCTGAGGCTTATGTTTAACCTGAAGAAACATCAGCTTCATTGTATAGAAGGAAATTAAACAAGGGCTGTAAAACACAGTTCTCCTTGTATCTGTAATACCCTCTATCTCAGTAAATAGCTCATCAATAGCAAAGTGTATCATACCATGCTTCCAAGCTCTGCTTGTCAGAGAACGTGACAATTGCAGAGCTCAGAGGGCTGGCAAGGAGCAGAAGAGAGGAATTCATTTGCAGGATAGTGCTCTAAGACAGAGCAGACAAGGAGACAGGAGCATCCCAAGCTTTTGTAGTTTTAACAAGCTCAGCTTTCAGTTGTGTCCAGGAAAAAGATGTGCAAACATTCCTTGGAGAGGAATATTTAGAGTTCCAGCTATAATTGACTGTATCCTGTTCCATTGCAGGATGGTGTTGGGTAAATAGCACAAAGAAAAGAGAAGCCATTTAAAATTGATTTTTTTAATCGACTGAAAACCCAGGCTTGTGAGGACACTATCTGTAATTCTATCATCAGTAAAGATAGTTTAACAGACCATTGCTTCCAGAATGAGACAGCATCCCACCAGGGAACAGAATAGAGATATGCAGTTCCTTTCTGGTATGTTTTTTAAGGTATGGGGTCCATTTTGATATATCTGGAAATCCAGATCTGTTCTAAGCCTTTTCCCCATGAATTCCTGTAATTTCAGCACACAGGCTTCAGACTAAAAGCCACCAAAATTCAGAAGCAAAAAAAATTCAGACTCAAAAATCTTTAAATTAAAGAACTGTTGTATTTAATTTGAAACTTTCATTTACTTTAAGAAGTTAAAAAACTTCAAGTTAAAAAAAGATCACTGCAAAATGAATGAACACTCCATTTCATGTAAAATGCTTTCACAATATTTTTTAATAAATCACATTTAACACAACCTGACTTTTTTCCCCTTCAAAACAAGCAAAGAACCAGAGCCAGGTTTTGGTGCTGCCTTAGCCCACTTCTACTTACCTTGCTCTGCTTTTACTTCAATCATTTTTTAAATTGTCTTTTATAGACACATTTCTTCTACAAAAAAGTGATTCCTCTATAACTATGTCTGTAAGTCTTTCTCACTTTTACTTCTGCCCTGTATGTTTCCAACCCTTTGGCTGCTTTCAGCCGCACTTGGCAGAATGAAAGAAATATAGAAGATGACTATCTCACTGGAAGCAAGGTAATCTGAGGCCTTGGTGAGATCTCTGATATGCAGATATTAGAGTATGATTTCTCACTTTGTTAGGCACCAGCAGTCCACACGAAACAAGTCTTTATGGATGTCCAGAATACTGGAAAAGGGTTTGTGTAAGGCTTGTGAACTTCCAGGTTCAGACTGTGAAGACAGCCTGTCTCTACACTGTAGGATATGGGAGCATGGGTGACTTGCAAGGTCCTGAGCTATGTCCTGGCTCCCTGGTGGGGTGAGAAGTGGTGGGCATGCCAATGTCTGTTGTGCCACTAGCTTGTAGCTGGAGATGATCAGAGGTGAGGCATAGATCTGTAACTGTGCTGCCTGAGAAAGATTCATTTCTCCAAGACTTGTGGGCAGTGTGGACCGCTTCTTGAGGCACATCCTTTGTTTCCATTCTCCTTTTCAGTTTTCCAGTACAACAGCTTCTCTGTAGGCAAAAATTCAGCAGATGGCTACCAGAGACAACAGTAATATCCTTCCCTTTTATTAACTGCTTGGGAAGTATGTCACGCTCAACAAAGACCAAGTAATATTTGAGTCACATGTCCATTAACCCTTCATCATCAATGCGAATTGAGGTCGCTTCTTACCTTGATGTCCATACTTGCACGGTTCTTCAGTCCTGGTGCCTTGTGGAAGCCAGGCAAGTCTGTATACTTAGTATCATATTGACCACATTTCCTAGCAGGAAAGGATATGACTTTTCAGACTCTCTACCCTCCACCCAGCCAAACCACCCAGATCCTGTTACTGCAGGTGGAAGTAACCCCCTTGAATGGTGACAGAGGGGTGCCTCAACTATGTCCACCAGCAGCAGCAACTGGTTTGGCACTTGTTTGTTTTCTGCTAACTAAAAAATAAAGAAAGTGTTGTTGCATATAAGGTGCATACAAGCTTTTCAAAAGAGCAGTCTTATTCTTGAGCTTTCCAAATTAAGTAGAAAAGCTTCAAGTTGGCATGAAGACTGAGTCATACTGCATGCAAACAGGAAACAACAGGAGGCCGGTCCCTAAGAAACTGTCTTAAAATATCAGTTCAAATAACCAGCCAAACTAGGCAGTGGTGTCTAAAATTTTCGTTACGTAATCCTATTTTTCAACAATTTTAAGCAACAAACATATGGGCTAAACAGTAGGTCATTACCTTAGTGAAAATTTAACTTTTGATGTTTGCAAAATCCGCAGCCTGAAAAACATTCACTTTTCTGGTCCCAGAACGGTTTCGAAAAGTTCTAAATATATCCTGACATTTAATTTTGTGTTTGCATCTGACAGGGATTGGATTTTGAAATCAATTAGAGTAAGAACCATATTGAGAGGTAAATTCTCTACCAAAAAATTTTGCTTTTGTGGGTTTTTTTCGGATCCTGTGTAGATGACGATACGGTGTAAAAAACCGGGAGACTTCATTTTCAGCTGTTACTGAAAAATATTTACATTAATGTATTTCCACCAGGTGAATTCTGGCACAAATATCACTAACTGGGTGTTACTCCAAGCCAAAGTATTCATAGTACTTGCTCATAACATACCTCCTTTCACTTACTCCTCACCAAGGAAGTGGCATACTCCATCAGAGTACTTAACACATAAGTTGTAATGGAGACTGCACAACACCTAGAAAATGTATGCTATCTTATACAGAACATTTCTGTGATACAAAAATACAGTGCATGAAAATTGGCAGGTAAACAATTAAAGGACAGAGTAATTTCATTCATGTCATATTTTTCTTCTCCCATGGCAAGAAAATTACCACGAGATTATTGGCAAAGTATCCTTTGAATAAGAAATTGATTTTATAGTTTTGTTAATGAGGCATGAAGGATTATATGGGAGTGAAGAGCTGGCCGGATCCTTTAGCAGTTCATCTCTGGACTTTCTACTGTTTGCAGTAACAAAATGGCAAATTTCTGGGGAGGCTTAAAGAAATTTCATCAGGGTTCTGATATGTTAACTGCATATTTTTTAACATATATTCAGTCTTTTTCAAAACTTCTCCTTTAAATGAATAGCAAATGATATTGTAATAAGGAAAAAATAATCAATTCATGTAAATAAGTATTTCTCAGTTGATCTAAGAGCAGAGAAGTTTTCCTTGCTCTCTTATATCCTTTCTTCCATATGTCACGAATTTTCTGTGCTACTATTTCAGTTGCAAAATTCTTATATGAATGTAATGGTTCAGGTCATAGCTTTATGCAAACCCAGCTTTCTGTCCCCAGTATATGACCATACGTGCTTCTGCTTCCATTGTTCTGTAATGTTGCCTTTATTTCCCCCTCTCCTTTCCAAGTTTTCTTTCTCCAGCATTCCCACCAATAAAAAAAAAATGCTCTCCAAGATCCAATGCTATCCAATGCTAAATCTGAGATCACCTGGATTTTAAAGAAAATTTATGTATAAAGGTAAAGATTTTTCTGGACCAGATATTGGACTAAGTCCTTCACTGGAGTCGAGAGAACCATGCTGAGTTATCCCAGTGGCTGACTCATTCTTGGTTCAATTTTTCTAATCGCCCTAGAAAATTTCAACACTGGCAGGAGTTGAGACTGACCTTTTGGGAAATTGTCTCCCTATGAGTGTGAAAATCAGGTGTTCAATGAAAGGCAAACTTCATTCTTAACTGTTAATTAATTATCACAACCACGTAATAAAAACAGAAACATAGTTAATTATGAAAATAAACCAGTTTCAGTTGTGCCAGTATCAATACAATGTCCAAGTGACCAAGAACAATAAATACATATGCCGTTGCATAAAAAACAAGTGCAAAAGAGTCTCTACTTTTGGTGAAAGAACTTCAGTGTTAAATCTAATGACATATTTAAATTCCTGGAAAAACACTACCATGCTTTTTCTGGGTCTCCACTCATGTAGGTTTGTTATTAGGCCTGGAAAATCATTCCTCTTTTTTTTAGCTACACATTATGTTCACTGAAATCCTTTAGATTGGAGGTTATGTTAGCGCTGGCATTATTTATAAAACTGTTGCATATATTGAAATTTGACTTTTACAGGTTTATATATCGGATATTTGGAGTAGTTCTCTTTTTTTGAATCAACCATCACTGCATTGTGATATGGTATATTATTAACAGTTACACATGGTGTATTTTCGCTATGAAAATTGACTTCCATAAGCTATGTTGCCAAACACAGACTTGAGCCTGTGCTCAAGACCAGCTTCTCCTCATGTCTCCATCACTTGCACCCCAACACACTTCAGAGCTCTGAAGCACCCTCACAGGAAAAGCATAAACATACCTAGCAAATCAGCGTAGAGCAAAGACAGATCAGTGAGATCTGTCCAGGGGTGAGACCTCTGCAGGCCGTGACCCAGATGATGTAGACTGGGCTCCTTGGAGATGCTGTGTGGATGGTTTGGCTCTGAGCTACAGAATACTTGAAGAAAAAGTATAGAGCATGGTATTTATCATAAGAAAACGAATGCTTGGGCCCATACTTCAGCTAACACAAGAGACTTTGCCAACAGGATGAACACAGGTATTTGCCATAATGACCATACAAGTGGTCACTAGTAACAAATTTAATGCACTGAGAAGCTTGGGGAACGTGTAAGAGCAGTGGCTTAATGCAATGAGTCCCAACAGTACAGGCATTACTTTTTAAATTGATCTCTAAGATTGATTGCCATTGTGAGTATAGATTCAATCAAAGATTTGCTTTAAAGAATGTTAGGTCACTCCTTTGAAAGTATATGTGATCCTTGCTTTTCCAGGTGAAGTAACTGGTATAGCAAGATAAGACAGAAGAAAATTAGTTGAAAAAGATTATTTGGACTTTACAGCAGTTTTGATAATGTGCTTCATTAGGGACTGTTGGGGAGATGAAATACTCATGTGGTGACAGGTAAAGTTCTGTCCAGAGAGGAAACTGGGAAGATGGTAAGCAAAGATACCTTGCTTTCCATGCATCAGTGAATGACACTGTGATAGTGTTAGTCAAATGGATGTGGCATTGACTAGCAAAAATGGCTAGCCAGAAAGAAGTCAACTTTTCTTGGTAAAGATAAGTTATTTACAGCCAAAATCATTAGGATGTTGAAGAAGTATGAAATGACCCAACAAAGCTAGATAGTGTGGCAAACATGACAGCAGATTAAATTGACAGGGTAAAAGCATGGTAATGTGCAGAGGGACTAGTAATTTGCAGTACTCATATTTGTCAATGGTGTCTACATTAACTGTGACTATACAAGACAAAGACTCAGGCATGACTGTAGACAGCTTAGTGAAATCATCTGCTACAAATTAAAGGACCTCTTGGCTTCTTTCAGAGAAGGGCACAAGATTGCATGAGCTCTTTATGAAACAGTTACTTAGGTCTACTTTGTGTATTGGGACATTGCTGGTTTAATCACCTCAGGTTTTCATCTGACGCACAGTGTAGGTGTCTGAGGAAATGTGTGGAGGGAGAGGGTGTTCGGGGTATAGCTGTCTGCACTAAGATTTGCAGTCAGCCGTAGCTTTTACCAGCTTGTTTCTTCCCACTGGCAGTTCCAGATCCCACAGCCAGACTAAGTCTTTCACAGCGTCATTGTGGTGATAACGTCTGTGAGAATTTGTGACCATGTTGAAACAACCATGCTAGCTTCCCATCACAGCGAATCTTGACATCTGGAGGAAACATTGGTAGATAAAGAAACAGGCATAGCTACAGCAACATCTGTAACAAATGATGAGTCACAATTCTCTTGCAATATTACCAGTGCAACAAGAAATAATAAAAACCAGTACTGTTTATGCTATCTTTCACTCAAACAAGTTGCTTACCAACTTCTGGCTACTTCTGCAAGCAAGTTGTTTTTCCAGTATTAGGAGATACTTGTATGAAGGTCTAAGGAGCAGAGGTGCAAATCTGCTGTATTTTGGTTGTTCACTGACACCCTCTTTCTCAAATTTCCCCCTCACACCACACACCTGCTATCATTTTGGGAACTCGCTATCATTTTGGGAACTCACTATCATAACCTGTCATGCAATCATAAAAAAGGAAGACAAGAATGCATTTTTCAGAAGATTTATTTGGACCCAGAAGACAAAGGGCCTGACAGAGACCTAACAGCTCTGGTCCTTGCTTATGCTCTGATCTGGGCAAGTAAAAATCAAAGTGTGGTAGCTTTTAAGTATGTTGATGATAGGGCTGCAAGGGTCTCATTCCCCAGTGAACCTAATTTTGATATCTTTTACCAGCACCTTCATAACCAGTGACTCTTCCAGAGTGGGTGAGAACAGAGAGGGTGCAATCTCTCCTCTGCCAACTTTATGCTGCTCTGGGCTTCTGCTTTACAGCGGGAATTCTTTGTGTGTGTGCACATAAGTTTGGTTGAAGTTCATTAAATCAGAACAAGCACTTGCTTTAACTGTGGAATCCAGCTCTGAAAAGTCCCAGCAGTGCAAAGCAAACCACAACATTTTAGTAACTGTTGTGTTGCTTCCTACCTTCATTATTCTCAGTTATTCTACACAGGTAACGTTTTATTTAGGATAGCTATAAATTTTTGTAATTACAAGGATGTAGTTGAATTACTTTTCATTTCTGCAAACTGCAAAACAAGAAGATCAAATTATAATAACAACTTAGTAAAATGATTCTACTTTACCATGTTCCAGTGACTTACCTTACCAAATTAAATGTGTTTGTACATTTGTTAAAGCACCAATAAAACAAAACCTGAGTCAGGCACTCCCTACAGATTATTCATTGGGAGGCTGTAAGACAAAAAAAACCACCCCAAGCAACTTATACAAATGGAATGGAAATAAATAGCTTTGCAGTCTCTCTCCTCACTTCCATTTCTCTGGTTTTACAGGAGAAGAAATTGAGAAGAAATGTGCTAAATTATATAAACTTCTTTAAACTGACCTTCCAGACAGCTAAGACATTTGGAATTTTTTAGAAAAATATATCTACCATCATAAAGCCTGATTTTCTTTAATGAAATAAAGTTCGTATATTAGCTAATATTGCAATAAAGATAATATTAGAATTCCCAGAACTTGCACTCAGTCGGGGAGGCACGCAGCTGCAGCAACAGGAAGCCCTGCGGCTGGGCGCTGGACAGAGCTGTGCAGGGGGGCTGCCGGAGCCAGGGAAACCCGAGGAAGCGCAGGGAGCCCCGCCCGCTGCCGGCGGCTCTCGCGCGGGAGGCCGACGTGGCTTGGGTGTCGGCAGGAGGTTTATATGGCCTTAGGGGGCGCTAGAGACCAGGAGCGCTGCGACCCGGGGCCCGCAAACAGGGTTCGAGGGGGCGCGGCAGTTCGCGCAGCAGGGAGCACGAGAAGGGCCGTGCACCCTGCTCGTAGGCCCACAGCCCTGGGAAGTGTTCTAGGTCTCTGCCAGGATGGTGGGCACTCGCCTCAGAGTTGAAACCAGTTTCTACAGAGAAAGCCCCAGAGATGTGTGATGTCTCCACCCAGATGGAATCGGTAAGGAAGGAGACTTAGTGCAGATGGTAGGTTGCAACGAGTGCCCGGACCCTTCTCCTGGAGAACAGGTGAGTACCTGCAAAAGGTGTGCACAGTTTGAGGATCTGTTTTGTCAGGTAGCCGAGTTGCAGGAAACAGGTAAAAGGCTGCACAGTATTAGAGGGGCTGAGATGGAGATGATAGATAAGTGGTTTCAGAACCACGCTCCTGTGCAGATACCGCAGAGAATGAGGCACCTTGGACCCTGGTAACTCACAAAACCAGGACTCTGTGTCAGTCCCCACTCTCCAGCATTACAACCAAAACCAGATATGAAGCTTTAACAGCTGTAGACACCCACGAGCAAGGTCTGCAAGGAGAAACTGTACCAACAGCACACAGTGGATACCGCAAAAAGAAACGATAAGTGCTCGTAGCGGGTCACTCTGTTAAGGGGCACTGAGGCGCCCGTCTGCCGGCCTGACAGGCAGTCACGAGATGTATGCTGCTTTCTATGAGCTAAGGTCTGAGATGTTGCTGAGAGGGTGCCACAACTTGTCAAGAGCACAGACTACTATCCATTGCTACTCTTTCATGTGGGCACAAATGACACCGCAAGCCAGAACCTGGGCAGAATCAAGGAAGACTACGAAGCCCTGGGGGTGCAAGTGAAAAGTATTGGTGCTCAAGTTATCTTTTCTTCTATTTTACCAGTTAGAGGAAAGGGTGCAGCCAGAAATAGACATAAAATGCTAATCAACTTCTGGCTTTGTGGCTGGTACCGTCATGAGGGTCTTGGCTTTTATGACAATGGGACATTTCTTTGATGACTATAGCCTGTTTGGGAACAGGCAAGGGAATCTTTGGCAGCAGGCTGGCCAACTTGGTGAGGCAGGCTTTAAACTGAAGGACTTGGGAGGCAGGGTCCAAAGTGGCAACGCTGACACCATTGCAACTAACTGAGGAATAAGCCAGGCCAACCAACAAGTGTTCCTTAGCTGCCTTCCAAGATGAGAACCAGAAGACGAAACCACCTCAAGTGTATGTATACCAATGCATGCAGCCTGGCAAACAAAACAGGAGGAACTGGAGCTCTGTGCCCAGTCAGAAAGTTCTGATAACATAGGAATAACTGAAACATGGTGGGACAATTCTCATGACTGGAGGATCGAGATGGATGGCTATAGGCTATTTCACAAAGACAAGCAGTGAAGAAGAGGAGAAGGAGGAGTCGCGCGCTACGTTAAGGAGTACCTTGAATGTGTAGAATTCAACTACCGCAATTGTGGAAGCCCTATCAAATGCCTCTGGGACAAGATCAGAGGGGTCATCTCCAAGGGGGAATCTCCAGTAGACATCTGCTACTGACCTCCAAACCAAGATGGTAAGGCCAATGAAGCAATATTTGGGTTACTTAAGCAAGCTTCGCATCAACAGACCCTGGTTTTTATGGGTGACTTCAACTACTTTGTTGGAAGAACAACACAGCAGCTCATGTCATCCATCAAGTTCCAGGAAATCGTAGGGGACTACTTCCTCATACAAATGTTAGATGTGCCAACCAGGAATGAGGCACTGCTGGACTTGCTACTCACAAACCAAACAAACCTGCTTTGTAATATCTTGATTAGTGATACCTTTGGCTGCAGTGATCACAATATTGTGGAGTTTGGGATCCTGCTGGGCATGCTGAAGGTTAATACTACGACAAAGGTTTTAGATTTTAGAAGAGCAAACTTCAGCTCACTCAGGGCTCAATTGGAAGGGATTCCATGGGAAGCTTCCATGGAGGAAAAAGGAGCTAGTGAGTGCTAGGAGTTTTTCAAGAATGCTCTCCTGGAAGCACAAAACAGTTCATGCCCTTTAAAGGCAAGGGAAGTAGGCAGAGCAAGAGATCCCCTTGGCTTAACTGCAAGCTTCTGAGTCTGCTCAAAACCAAAAGAGAAGCTTAGCAGAGATAGAAAAGCAGGTGAATACCTGTTCAGAACTACAAGGGCATTGCTAGGGTGTGCAAAGATGCAGTTAGAAAAGCAAAAGCTCAGCTCAAATTGAAATTGGCCAGAGGTAAAAAACTATAAGAAAGGGTTGTTCAGGTATATAAACAATAAGCAGAAATAGAAGGAAAATATTTGTCCACTGTTAAACAGGAGAGGTGAATTAATCAACAACAATGCTGAAAAGGCAGAGATTCCCAACACTTTCTTCGCTTCTGTCTTTACCATCACTGTTGGGCCCCAGGCCTTGGGAACAAAAATCCAGGTTGATGCAAACACAGACCCACTATCAATGAAGGAAGAGTTGGTATGTGAACTATTATAGGAGCTTGACCCCTACAAATCAATGGGCCCTGACAATATCCACTCAAGGGTGTTAAGAGAGCTGGCTGACGTCATTGTCCATAATCTCTGAGAAGTCGTGGGGATCGGGGAACATTCCAGAAGACTGGAAGAAGGCTAATATCACCCTCATCTACAAGAAGGTCTTTAAGGAGGAACCAGGAAATTATAGGCTCATCAGTCTTACTTCAGTCCCTGGGAAAGTTATGGAATAAATCTTCCTGGAGGCTATCACAAGTCAAATGAAGCACGTGACTGGGAAAAGCCAGCATGGATTCACCAAGGGCAAATTGTGCTTGACAAACCTGATTGCCTTCTATGACAAAGTAACCTGCTCAGTTCATGTGGGGCAAGTGCTGGACATTTTCTACCTGGATTTCTCCAAGGCTTTTGATACAGTTTCCCACAGCCTCCTCTTAGAGAAACTGATGCGTTAATGTCTAGACAAGTGGTCCATGCCGTGGGTGAACTGGCTGACAGGCTGCACCCAGAGGGTGGTGGTAAATAGCTCCTTTTCAAACTGGCAACCTGTCACAAGTGGGGTCCCCC
>JAVKLA010000027.1:1257169-1269199 GCA_034782735.1 Sagittarius serpentarius
ACCCAGAGGGTGGTGGTAAATAGCTCCTTTTCAAACTGGCAACCTGTCACAAGTGGGGTCCCCCAGGGATCAATATGGGGCCCAACACTGTTTAATATCTTCATAAGTGATCTGGATGATGGGATCAAGTGTACCCTGATGAAATCTGCTGATGATACCAAACTGAGTGGGGAAGTGGATATTTTGGAAGGGAGCCAGCCTGCAGGAAGATCTGGATAGGCTGGAAGACTGGGCTAACAAGAACCTTATGAAGTTCAACAAAGACAAGTGTAAGGTCTTGCACCTGGAAAAACATAATCCAGGAGTACAGCACAGGCTGGGATCTACCCAGCAGCTCTGTGAAAAGGGACCTGGGGGCCCTGGTGGACAAGAAGCTCAATATGCGTGAACAGTGTGCTGCTGTGGCAAAGCAAGCCAACAGGATTCTGGGTTGCATCAACAAAGGCATCACCAGCAGAGATAAAGAAGTCATTATCCCACTCTACTCAGCGCTTGTCCGGCCACACGTGGAATACTGTGTTCAGTTTTGGTCCCTGCTGTACAAAAAAAGATGTGGACAGGCTGGAGAGGGTCCAGAGAAGGGCCACAAAGATGATCAAAGGACTGGGAAGCCTGCCATATAAGGAAAGGCTGAGAGAACTGGGTTTGGTGAGCCTTGAGAAAAGAAGGCTTAGGGCAGACCTTTTCACCATGTTCCAGTATTTAAAGGGTGGCTACAAAGAAGATGGAGACTCCCTTTTTAGAAGTTGTCACATGGAAAAGACAAGGGGTAATGGGTACATGTTACTCCTGGAGAGATTCTGATTGGACATAAGAGGAAAATTTTTCACAATGAGAACAATCAGCCATTGGAATAATCTCCCCAGTGAAGTGGTGGATTCTCCAACATTGGACACTTTTAAGACTTGGCTGGACAAGGTGCTAGGCCATCTTGTCTAGACTGTGCTTTTGCCAAGAAAGGTTGGACCAGATGATCCTTGAGGTCTCTTGCAACCTAGTATTCTGATTCTGTGATGAATCTATGATTCAAAAACTGTGGAAAGCAAGTCAGTACTTAATTCTCCTTTCCCACCCCCAACAGATCTTTTGGTATTAGCCAAAGGAAATGTGTCTATGTGACAATGAATATTCCTCCCTAAGCCAAAGTGCTAGAAAATTCTAGTTTTACTTCCTGTTCCTTTTTTTTGGAATGAAAAAACCAGGGAGTCAATCAGAGTGGTTGTATCGGAGTGGTTGCCTTCCATTCACTTGCTGAAAATGTCATATTATGCTTTAGGTTTTTGAAAGGTTTCCAGAAGGGTGGGGAAGGCAAGAACCATTCTGCAGAAATTTTTTAAGTTTCAAAAAGGTTCCTTCTCAAAATAAAGATGAAACATGCTAATCTGAAGGAAATTAGGTAAACAAGGAGGATTTAACAGGTTTTTTCATTGAGGAATATTTTAACATTTTCAAAACATGTTATTTTAGTTTATCTGATGTAAAAAGTTGTTAAAATATCTTTACAGTATACATGAATTTCTAAATAAAAAATGGTTCTGTCACAGAAAAACATAAAACTGTTATTTAAAAATGTGATGAATCAGGATGAATAGCAACCGCAAAAGATACTTCAAAGTGGAGTAGCCATACAGGAGCCACCTGTATGTCTTACAGAAAGCTTTTATGGGATACCTTTGCATTTCTGAGACCAAAAAAAGTACTTGCTGGAATTTCCCAAGTAGTTCTAGAAACAAGATGCTGGCAACTTGTATCTTCAGGCATTCAAGGCCTTCATTTCTGCAAACAGTTTACAAGACCACGTAAAGCTTCAGCTTTTTACAGACCTGCACACACAAGCTGATGTTCTCATCTTCATCTTTCATCAGTCAGCTCCAGAAGTGCTCTTTCCCATGGCTCAAATGTTCAACCATATCACTTGTGGTGGCTCCAGTGAACACAGTGCTGAGCAGTGGAGATTTCAGTGGTGAAAACATTTCAGGGCCCTGCGATGACTTCCCTGTTGGCTGAGGTTGACAGCCAGGAGGAAATAGGCTCTGGAAGCACACGTTTGGGCTTGCTGGAGGAGCAAAGAGTAGGGAATCAGACTTGGGAGTTTCTAAGCCTTAAAGCCTTAGCTCAAGCATATGCAAGACATGTTTCAGCCATCACACACCAGGAACTATGCTAAGGGAAGGATTGATACACCATGTCACTGCCAACCCCACAAGGGGGGTCTCTCCCTTCTCAGCCAGGCTGGATGAGATACGTGCTTCTTTACCATGGTGCTATGCACAGAATTTGTTCATTTATTTCAGCCTGAGAAAATAACTACAACATGAGTAAAGCTTATAGATATAATGTGGACGCTGCATAAGAAAATAAAGATTGTTTTGGATATTCTTCAGATTTGTAACTCTTAGGCTGTTAAACAGAGATTTTTTCCCTTGAAAATGATGCTACACTGATCTCCTGCTATACGCTAAATGTGTGGGGTTAGGAGACACTTTTCAATCACCGTGCTGATGCCAGATTTTTTGGTTTTAATTATTGGCACATTCAAGATACAGGAAGATCTAGAAAAAATGGAACTCATGGGAGTCTGGCAAAGTGATATTACTGGGTTTGATTCCTCCTGATTACGATTAGGAATTTAAATTAATATTCATGCTGTATTTGCTCCTCCACCTTTTCACTTCTAATGCATTTAAAATCAGCTATGCTGGCATATTCTGTGTGAAATAGTTGCATAAATGGCCAGGATTCTCCAGTCGGCTTAGTCATGCAAAGGCCATAGTCTCTTTGGAGAGGTGCTGAACAATGTTTTTCTCTTCCATTGGCAGAGCAAGGTTCTCCGTCTCTTCTGGGATCTGAATGTGACGTGTATTGGAAAGTGGTAGTTAATTTTAAACTGTCTTATTTTAAAAATCAAAGATGTTGAGACATCCTCAGATTTTTTGCATTGCTCAGATGGCTTACAATCAGCACATTGCTAATGACATATATATTTAAAAAATAAACTGCTTGAGACAACTTGTCAGAACTTTTAATGCAAGTTGAAGGTAAAGCATAAATTAATGTAAAACATTTTCTGAAATCACAGAATCATTCTGGTTGGAAGGGAAATCTTGAAATCATCTGGTGCAACCTCCCTGCTCAAGCAGGGCTAGAGCAGGTTGCCGAGGACCATGTCCAGACGGCTTTCGAATATCTCCAAAGATGGAAACTCCACAGCCTCTCTGGGCAACCTCTTTCAGTGTTTGACCACTTTCACAGTAAAAAAAAAGTGTGCTCAGATCGAATTTCTTTTTCAATTTTTTTTTTTTTTACTTTGTGCCCATTTCCTCTTGTCCTGTCACTGGGCACAGCTGAGAAAAGCCTGCCTCCCCCATCTTCA
This sequence comes from Sagittarius serpentarius, assembly GCA_034782735.1. Classification (NCBI taxonomy): domain Eukaryota; kingdom Metazoa; phylum Chordata; class Aves; order Accipitriformes; family Sagittariidae; genus Sagittarius; species Sagittarius serpentarius. The sequence continues at coordinate 1,260,543 of JAVKLA010000027.1, forward strand.
TTCCCTCCCATCAAGTATTAAGACACATTGACAAGATCCCCCTGAGCCTTTTCTTCTCCTGGCTGAACAGCCTCTGCTCCCTCAGCCTCAATATGAAAGATGCTGCAATCCCTTAAACATCTTCCTGGCCCTTTGTTGGACTCACAGCAGGAAGTCCATCTCTCTCTTGTACTGGGGAGCACAGAACCTAGCCACAGCACTCAAGGTGTGTGTCACCAGTGCTAAGTAGAGGGGAAGGACCACCTCCCTGCATGGTCTGATGACCTGTGGCTCAGGATGCTGCTGGCTGCCTTTGCCACGAAGACACACTGCTGGCTCATGGTCCCCATTACTGTATATTAATGTCATTATGGCTTGCCATTCAATTCACTGTTTCCATAGAATAATAGATGTCCTGGCTGCATTAAAAAGGATATAGAGATATTTAAAACATTTTTTTAAACGCAGAAGTCAGTGAGGCTTAAGAGAAAGAAAGCATCTTATCACTTACCTAGCCTAAGTTTTTTTGATATCTCACTTGGACAAAAATTCTGTTTTTCTTCACATAAGCAGTGTTTTGAGAGTGTAATGTTCAATGCTTTGAAATGACAAACCAGAAATCATGCAATAGCTGGTAATACCACTGAAATTTTTCTTAGATCTCAAAAAGCATGCTCATAGTTTGAAGACACCACCTCTAGGAAATATAAGAAAGGAACTGTCAGAAGGATAGTACCTTTTTAACTCTTACTTTGATATTGATTATTTATGAGATTAAACACTTGGGCCTTATGTTGAGAAATCAGTAATTGAGGCCTGCCATTAAACTCGTTCCTAACTTTGCCGTTGTTTTGTTTCATAGGCAAAGTTACGGAAGCTCACATGCGCACCTACAATAACCTGATGAAGGTTATAATGCATGCAGCAGGAAAACTCCTCTGAACATACGGCTGGGAAATGTGCAACATATAAGAATTATCTTTACAGTTCAGTCATCCTCAAAGTGTAGTTCTACTCAATAACCACAAGACTTCCCCTGTTTCTCTCTCAGGGCTCTGATTCAGAAGCACTTGTGATAGCCCCCATTTCTTCACAGTGAGTCATGTTGAAGTGCTTATACTAAAGACAAATAGCAAAGCCATATGAAGGCGCTGAACTTGGGAGGACACTGGAGCAATAGTGTCATTAACTGGAACAAACAACTCTAAAGTTATGCTGTTGTCATCTCTGACATTTCTTACTGATAATTTGGAAAATTTCTTAATGAACCTGAGGACATAAAATCAGAGAGATGACAACATTTATACTCTGATCATGCACTCAGTGTCTCTTCACAGAGACTTTTATATAATAAAAGTTCCCAAGTTTGAGAATGATATAAATTACCTGTACATAACGATCCCAGGTAAAATGTGAAGCTAACAACAAACCCAACTCATTAGACCTTTTCCACACAAATATACTTTTTGTCTTGAAGGTCAATAGTTGAAAACCTGGTACCAATGTGAGACTGAGAAAATGCTGAAATACCATAGTCATAAACCTATGAGAACAAATATTCCCAGTCAGTCAGCTTTTTGATGGTAAGTGTCCAAGAAATAACATAAATTCCTTTCTCTTCATGAACCACCACCACAATAAGACAATTCTTTCTCTTTGTTCAGTGTTCACTTCGCTGTCTTTGGTTGCATCTAGTTGAATGAAAATCTAGGATTTCGATTTATACACAGGAAATACTTCCTCAGGACAAAGAAAAGGAAGTGGAAACAAGGAAAGAAGGAAGGAAATGATAAATACAGACCTTTTGGGGCTGCACCTAGACATTAGTGAGGGAGAGAGTGCATTGGCTGCACCTTACCTGAAATAGTCTCTGACATCTGAATATAACAGACACCACAGGTGCTTCAGCCATGGAGTAGACCTACCAGTCTTATCTACCAATCCACTTCAGAAAAAATTTCTACCAGCTGGGAAGCATTACTTTCAGATGGTGTCTTATTGAAGTTCACTGGTCAGTCTGCTTTTAACTCAGCAATGAGATCTCTTGCACTACTTTGAGGAGGGACTATGAAAGCATGTGCAATATTCCTCAAAGCAGCTTTGCTCTAAAATCAGTAGTCTTCAATGTGAATCAGAAAACTGCAATCAAGAGTGTCTCCACAGTCATAAGAGGTAAACCTGGAGACACTAAAATACTTTGTACTGTGATAATCTGACTTCAGCCTCAACAGATTAATTGTTCCCAGAATACTCTCTGACTCCTAATATAACATCCTGGGTTAGTAAGGTAATTGAGAACATTCAGCATACAGTATTTATTGTTATGATGTCTCCTACTAAATATTCTATTATGACAGCAGACTTCTTCAGAAAACAAATCAATGCAACAGCTGAACAGCATGACACTGAAAAGGAACAAAGTCCTTTTTTTGCCTGCTTTCTTTGGCTTCCTAGTGACAATTGTATAAAATTTTGAGTAAAGGTGATCAAGCATAGAACAACGCTCACACAAATACAGATTCACAGTGAACAGCCTGATTCAGTAGATACCATTGTCATACTGCTTGCTTTCTTCTTTTATTCCTTCTGTTCATTTTTCTGACTCCTGCAGGAGTGTGTCCTGTCCTGTGAAACCCTAGATCCTCTCATTTGGATTGACTTGTATGTAGAAGCTTCAGGTTAGTAAAACCTAGAGGCCTGGCTTCCCTCCTCTCTGCCTCTGTGGAGAAAGAAAGATAGATAAACTCAGAAGGCACCTTTCTGTGGCTCAATTCATGGGATTAGATTCATTGCTCAGCTTTCACCATCACTCAGTGATAGTGACAAGGTGTGATGGTACCTGACTCCTCTCTGTTCCTTTCCTGCTGTTAGAGGAAAAGCAGGCTCCAGCATTTCTTTCTTTCAGATTGGACTGGGATAGCACAAGGGACCAGCAACAGCCCTTGTGATGGATAACCATTCCCTTTAGCATTCAGCCACATGAATAATCTGTCCATGTTTGCAAGTTCATAGATTAGATGGATTGAAAACTTTGCTGTTGTAGGCTTCAGTATCTTTCTTGCCTGACTGGTTGATAGTGATGCTACTCTGAGTGGTTAGTGCTCTGAGCAGGCTATAATCTGGAAAGCGTGGAGGAGCAGGGTGTGAAGCTTGTCCCAGAATACGGTGGACTTCAAATAGCTGATGCCAAGAATAACTTTAAATTTGCTGCAAAGAAACACATATGAGGAGCCAGGAGATTCTTCTTTTTTTAATAAATGAGTTCACAGCAAATGATCCTGCCAGAAGTGTCTACCATAGTGTGACAGAGATCCCTAAACTAGCTCTGAATGAGCTGGTGCAACTATATAGAGAAAGTAGCGCTGTACAGAGATACTGGTTTGGAGCTAAAGTAGAAGAGTTTTGGTAGTGTGGCATAGAGTCCAGGTGCTTATTAACTCCTGTCTGTCTCACATAATGTTAGCTTAGGCATTTTAGTACACAGGACAGTGTTTGTTTATCCTTCAGGAGCTTTCTGCTCTGTTGGGGGCACATACATGAGTCATTCCTTTCTATTCTGTGCAACTGGGCCGGCAAGAAGCTGCAGAAAACTGCAAGTAAGAGTTTCATAATCTGGTCCAATGATATTATTTTCAAAATATTTCCCGAAGGTACATGGCTCTGTATTACCTGCTGAGGTCTTATCCTTGGTCCCTGCGTATTCTGCTGAAATGCCATGGGTACAAACTGATGCCCACTTGCAAGACAAGCATAAATAAGACTTTAATGAGCACTTGGACATGCACTTAGATCAAAGACCTACCAAAAAAAAGAGGAGTTTTTCTTTTCATTTGACTGGCTTTGGATCAAGCCTTTAGCATTGTCAAAAGCTGTGAGATGTTTCACTTGAAAAAGTGTTTAGAAAATATGTTAGACACAGTCAATAAACAAACTGGTAATGCAATAAATAAAAATTGGCTGGTGTAAACCAATACTGGGATTCAAACAGCTAAACTTTATGAAAACAGTATAATTGTGAATAAATCTTCACTGACAAGTGTAATTTGAGGCAGCAAAAATGATTGTAGCTTTTCTTTCATCTCAAAGGAATAAATATCACCAGAGATCTCCATTATCACTACTTTATTTTATATCATAAATTGCCTTTAAAATGGTATACCATCATATATTAACAATTCTGAGAGTCAAGAGATTATGCATAGAGTAAGATGTCACTCACTGGGAGCACGTATGGTAGAAGCTGGCTGTCCTGAGTTCTGGCTTTTGTTCTCCCTTTATTAACTGAGTAGTTAATTTGCTTTCTATCATGGGAAGAACAAATTATATTAAAAAAAGAAGCATAGCCTCAAAAACACTTGTGACAAAAAGTCAGCCAAAAAACTGCTGTATATTTCTAGCTGCTATTATTTTGAACCTATATTATCTGTGGACTGTGACTTGGACAGAGTGTGCATTCACAATGCTAAAGGGAAGCAGAAATTCTCACACCTCCTTTGCGGCCATCTGGATATGAACAGGGTGCTAAAGGGGAAGCAGATTTTATGGATCTCTGAAATACACCCCCTACACCCCAAAACCCACAAACCAGCAGGCTGAAGGGATGCTGGGGGAGAGTGGATGTGGAGAGTGGGGATGATCCTGAGCTTTGCCCCTCACAAATGCACTGTCCAAGGCAGGTTCAAGGGATTTGTAATTTGCTTTTGGGATAGACTGGTGAAACTGCTATATTTTTCTCACAGACAAGGAAAGACATCTGCTGCAAAGGTTTCTGGTTGGAGCGTGTTGCACTCCATCCCATGATCAGAGCTAAGCCAGTACAAACACCTACACAGAAATTATTAGGGTTACTATTAGCCAATTTGTATCACTGTAACACCATTGATTTTCACTGGAAGTATACTGGCTATACATCAGCTGAAGAACTGGCTTGCAAATCCAATTTCTTTGCTGAGACCATAACTATTTAGGGACAGGCTTCAAGAGAACAAATGTGCAGAAGCAACATATAAAGTGGAATTTGATAAGGGCTTTATCAGCTCCTGAGACTGAAAGACACTACCATAGGGAATAATTTTACAAAGGCCAATACCGTCTGCAAAGCATACTGTTCTTCTGAACATCAGGTAATAAACTCCTTTTTTCTTTTTTAAATTTATAAACTGGCAACCCCTCCTATTATATGCTTGGAAATTATGTGACTTTAATGGAGCACAAATAACAAAGTTTAGCCCCTGAAACAGTAAAAAGCTTTAGGGACAAAAAAAAATGTATATATCTCAGGCTACCCCAGAAGAGTCTGTTGGACTATAGCAATTACTTTGCTGCGTACATTCTCCCAGTGTAGATGCATGTACCTTACAGGAACATCAAGGAACCACTTTTACCATGCAAAAGAACAACAGATACCAAGACAACCCTCTACTAAAACATGTTGCTACTTTTTTGTTATTGCTGCTTGCATTGGGATAGAGTCCAATTTTATGAAGATAAATGGGAAGGATCCCACTGATCTTGGCGGCCTTTGAATCAGATCTACTAGAGCTGGCTCAATTCCAATTGCCAAGTTTTTCTCCGTTATGTTCATGAAGTTTTGCTGCAGCAAACCCAGTGACTCCTTGAGCACTTCAGTTCTTGCCTCCAAGTACTCCGTTCACCCCCTCCAATAGTGTGCCTTTTTAATACGAGCTTTTTTCAGGTTCAGTTTTCTCTCGAGCACTGCAGATGGAACAGTGTACCACAGCTAGATGACGTATAGACTCCCTGTTGCTTCCAGATTGCTTACAGGTTTCTGCTGGGTCCTGCGGTTTGCTTCATGAATCATGTCAGTCTAATCTCCGGTGCTATGAAAGAGCTCTGTGCCCTGGTGATGGCTTATGAATAAAAGTAAAAGCAAGACCTAGTGAATGGGCTGGATATGGCGGAAGAGTATGACCTGCAGAAAAGGCAAAATGTAGATATAATCCAGAATCAATTCACTGTAAGAAAGACTTTCCACTGGTTTCAATGGAAGCTGAATCCTATCCCTATGCAATTTTAATAGAGACTCTAATACAGTTTCCTTCAGGCGTGCTGAAACATATTTGCAAAGTGAACATTTCCTAGGACCTATGAAACTTCATCTGGAACTGGCAGGGGAACAAGCAGGCCAAGCATAGTATTCTTGGGTTTTCTCCTCACAGCAGTGTATTGTGGGATGACATTGTCCTGATTTGCTAAGGTGGATTTTTCTGAACCAAAGTCAAATTAGAAGAGGATAGGGAAGCAACAGGAAAGCATGCCTAAACATCTTAGGTCAGCCTTAGACTAGTCTAGACTAGAGGTTGGTAGGAGAGGAATACAAGAATAGCAAGCATATAATTTTGCTTTTCTTTGTATAACCCTTTCAGCTTCTGCTATTTGTTGGCTGAGATGCTTCCTGAGCCAGAGCTTGGTTTTGTATCTTTGCATTCAATGGAAAAAAAAAGGAAGATGGCATGAAGAGTGAATAATAGCAATGGTATGGCATGAATAGTAGCCTGACAATTCAGATGATGCTCAGGAAACAAGGATATGATGACCTTATTTTCCTATTCTCATCTGACCTAATCAGAACAATTTTTAGGACTAAGAAATTAAAGTCACAGAAATGGTGCTGGTAAATCCTTGTGGACTAGTCTAGTTGAAGAGATACGATATTTTGAATATACAGAAACCTCTCCTTAAGTTATAAATGGTGTCACTCTGCACTTCTTTTTATGCCCCTCCCCCCCACCCCACCCTTAACTCAGTCATTTTGACAAGGCAGGGGGAATTATGATATTCATTTACTTTCCCTTTGGTTAGACTTAAAAAACATGCATTTAGTATGCTGCCTTGCAATACAACCAGGTATAATTTTAGGCCAGTGATACTCAGGTACCACATAATGTTTGATGTAAAAACAAGGCTTTGCATAACACACTCTACTCATTATTCTGTTAGGACTATCTACTAAGTGCTTGTAATGCAACTTGATAATAATCTTCACTTTATTAATTCCAAAAGGATACCAGCAGATGTGTTAAAATACACTTAGCTCTCAAAAAAAATCTCACAGCTATATATATGCTCTTAGTGAAGAAGAATTCTTCCCTGCTCTCAGTAACGCAATGGACCTTAGGCTACGGGCCTACGTCACCCTTTTACAGACAGGGTCTTATTATTTTCTAATGTCTGAACCATCAAGAACTGATTACCATGTTGTTGCGACTGTCACTATTACCAAACAGTCATCTTGCTGTTTCTCGATGAAAGAATATTCAGTTTTGAAAGATTGATTTTTCATCATTCTCAGAATTAAACCAGAATTCAAGTGATCAAGCCATAGTTAAGAGTGAAAACATGTAACATGGTTTTAATACAAACATTCTCCAGTGGCTGGAAACATCTGTAAATCCATTGCGTATGTGATAGTTTATAAAATACAAGTGATGTTGTAAAGTGATGTCTTGTCTATAAATTATTTTTATGAACAAAAGGTATCCGCAACTAGTAATGAGATAAGTTATGAGAGAAGACTGAGTTTTTTCAGAGGAGCTACATGGGAAAAATGAGTTCTAGTTATTTCTTTCAATAGGTTTGTTAAATTGGTAAGAAATTATAAATTTGCATGGATTTTTTTCAGAATCCTTGGCAGTTACATGCATGTATGTGTGTGTATTTATGACAAAGCTAAATAAGCGATATACATGTCTAACTCATCAAGCTATGTTAGGCTAATTTCTATAAGTAAATAATGTAACATTTTCTTCCTATTTCCCTCTTCCTCTTTTGTTATGTAATAAACTAATTTGGTCAATTTTTCTTGGAATTAGACATTGAAATCTATACAGAAGGAATCAGTCAGTACCTCTTTGTTCACAGCATGGCCCAAGGAGATCCCAGATCGTCTCAGATCTTCCACATGTTTCAATGACACTGTTGTCAGGAGTGACGAAAGAGAAAGGTTTTACTGCTAACATCTAAGACAGTTTGAATTTGAATTTTCCATATTAGAGTCGGATTGCAATTATTCAAACTATCTAGAATTGAATTATGGAGTGATAAAGCCTAGCAAAAACTGTCATTCATTTTAGTCTTAACAGTGGTGAAAAGCTCAATCAGTGGCTTACCTATTACTCTGTTAAACATTTACATATTTTCTTCAATTCCATTTGTCATAGATGGGAAAATTGCCCTAAAAATATGTGATGCCTTAACTTATCCACTTCTAAATCCTTTCTTAAATCAGCCATTGACAAGGTACCACTCTTGCCTCATAGTTCTTAGGTAAGTCATGTGTTGGAGACCACAAATATAAAACTTGCTTCCATATTGTATTTTAATAGCAACACACATTTTTCAGAATAGGGTACGTGGTGTTAAAGGCTTTCACTCTGTGTAGTTTTGTTGTTTTACCATGAAGCTTGTTTCGCTTGCTTTCCCAAAATGGTGGTGATCATTCAAGATGTATTTTTTTTTTCACATCACACTGGGAACAGGATATTATTCAAAATGAGAAATTGTTGTCAATATAGACTTACTATTGTGTCATGGTTTAACCCCAGCCAGCAACTCAGCACCACGCAGCCGCTCATTCACTCCCCCCCCCACCCAGTGGGATGGGGGAGAGAATCGGAAAATAAAGCTCGTGGGTTGAGATAAGAACAGTTTAATAGAAC
>JAVKLA010000027.1:1269299-1284510 GCA_034782735.1 Sagittarius serpentarius
CATACTGAACTGAAAACACAGCGCTGTACCAGCTACTAGGAAGACAATTAACTCTCTCCCAGCTGAAACCAGGACATATTGCAATTCCATTATTTCCTTACGACATTTTTAGTTTTCAACATATGTTGATGACAGAGGAAGTATATTATCTACATAGGAGAAAGACAGTGTATTACAATTTTAAAACAAAGGCATATGTATTGAGTCATAGGCTGCTGAAGAAGCAATCACATGCTCACAAGTAGCTGAAGGCAAGTATAACACAAAAATGCTAATTAACAAGCCATAGGGAGTAAAAGGAATGATATAATTCCCTGCAGGACCACGTGTGGTGGGTTGACCTTGGCTAGCAGCCTGATGCCCACCCAGCCATTCACTCCCTCCCTCCTCCTCAGCAGGAAGGGGTGAGACACTAGGGTGAAAAAGCTCGTGGTCAAGATAAAGCTGGGGAGATCACTTACCAGTTACCATGATGGGCAAAACAGACTCGGCTTGGGGACAATTAATTTCATATTGCCAGTTGAAACAGATTAGGGTAACGAGAAACAAAGATAAAAATTCAAACACCTTTCCACCTCACTGTCTTCTCAGGTGCAACTTTACTTCTTCACTCCCAACTTCTCTACCTCCTGCTCTCCTGAGAAGCACAGGGGCATGGGGAACGGGGGGGTGTGGTCAATCCATAACAGCTCCTCTCTGCCACTCCTTCCTTCTGACACTTTTCCCTGTACTGGTGTGGGCTCTCCACAGGCTGCAGTTCCTTCAGGAAATATCCACCTGCTCCAGCATGGGGTCCTCCATGAGCTGCAGTGTGGATATCTGCTCAGGTGTGGTCCTTCATGGACTGCAGGGGGACAACCTGCTCCATCATGGTCCTCTCCACAGGCTGTAGGTGAATCTCTGCTCTGGCACCCAAAGCACCTCCTTCCCCTCCTTCTCTCGCCTTGGTGTTCATACTGCTGATTTTCACTCTTTTTTTCTTCCTCTTCTGTTTGCGTGTAATTTTGCTTGCTCTTGATTATATTTTCCCAGAAGCACCACCAGCCTAGCTGAGGGGCTCAGCCATGTCCTGCGCTCCCAGAGGTTACGCCTGCAGTTCCCTGCTGCCAACATCTTGCCACCTACACCCAATATGCCATGTGACATCCCAGTCTTATTAAATAATTTTGTTTATAGTTTCTGAATCTATATCTAGATCTATAAATAACGCTCTTCTGAAGAGAACATGACGGCAAACAACACAGAGGGCTTCGTGGTTATGTTGTCCTAGCTTCCCCTCAGGTTACACCTCTAGCCCAGAGGCATGCAGGGGGGACCTCAGCCATGGGACTTCACTTTGCTTCTGCAGCAGGTGGTGGTAGTGTCTTCTCTGGGGGGTGCTCTGACTACACGGTACACCTCCAGGAACTGAAACATACAGAGGCAACCCTGTAGCTAGATATGGGGAGACGACAACCCTACACGGAGCTGTGTGCTTTGGTCCACACTATGGAATAGATTGGGCATGAACTTTCTCCCTGGGTTTCCTGAAGTTCATCCAGATCATAACTTAGCCTCAGCATATAATGTGGACATGTGGCAGCACATGCAGAGACAATGGCTTGCATTTGCCCAGGTGCAGTACAGAGAAGGTGCACAGAGTCTGAGTGCACGAGTGTGGCTGCAAGCTTTTGCACAGGGGTGGGTTTTGCCTTGTGCCTCTATTACAGCATGAGGCCTGGTCTCTGTTATGTTCTAAGACTGAATTTTATCTGGACTGTGCTAAAATTACACTTTAAATATGAAGCTACATACTGTAAAGTTTCATTAAAATGCATGGTGATATGCATTCTCTAAAGGAACAACACATTTCTCCTCCAAAACATGAAGCAGGATTTCCCTTCAGTCAGATTTACACACAGAAATCGGTTATTTTCCTGCCATTTTTTCTCCTTAAAAATTCTCCTTTTGCTAAGAAAAGCACTTGTGAAACCCCCATTCCTATCAAAAAAGTAGTCACTTCTCTTATTTCCAGGAAGGCAACGCTATCTGTGAATCATCAGGTAATCAGCAGCTTACAGGTTGCTTTGGAATTTGACACAAATGAGAAAATCCCCATATTATAAAAAAAGACAATAAAATAGCTTTTTATAATTACATATTATTGTGAGCAGAACTTTCACTTCCTTCTGTGACATTTGTATGTTTTTAAAAAAAACATAACAGAAAAACAGTGAGGTTTTATGTATTTATATGATACTTTTCCAGCAAGCAGATCAAACTATGAAAGCCGTGATATGAGTGTGGATTGAAGGGAAGTAGCACAGAAGGGTGACATTTATTAATTTACAGATGGTATTACTCTAGCTGCCTGAAACCATAGTGATCTGGTAACAGACATGGAACTCCAAATGCCTGAAGCAACCCCAGATGTCACTGCATACACTCCAGGGAATATAATTTAATAATAATTTATATGGCAAGTATAACACTTGTGAAATATGCCATTCAGCACCATCATGGTGCACATTCCCTGGTGAGTAATTTAAGAACATATAATATTTCAGAGCTTTGAATCAGGAAAGAGATGATAATTAGATTCCCACTTTAAATCAGGTATATGAAGGGGAAAGTTAATCAACTCAAAAAGATAATTTAGCAGATCTGGATTCTCTAATGACACTTCTAATTAGAATTAGGGCATAATTTGGGACACATATAAAGTTGCTAATTATTATGAAAATATTTTCAAACATGCTGCGGGCTCAAAGGTGGAAAAAGTTTATGCAAATCTTGACAATAAAACCTGTCAGATGCTCCATAGCTTGGTATAAATATGTGTTCTGTGCAGCTATGGGCTTGCTGTTAAAAATTGTGATTGGAAAATTTTCATTTGGGGCACCTGGCTCCTGAAATGAATAGCTACGGCTACTGTAGAGCATTATGGTATTTTCTGAGAAGGGACCCATTATCTTTCTGATTGTGTCCTTCTGGTTGTGGTGCCTATAGTTTGGTAATCATCAGGATTCACAGCCCTTTCCTTAGCAATAACATTGAGGCAGAAATGTCGTCTGTTCCTAACACTGCTTAGTGTACTCCATGTCAGTGGGTTAATTAACATTCAGACTCCATAGGAAAGAACTGTATGACTGCAGCAAAGCTTAGAAAGCACTTTGAAACTCATCCAGAAGAAAAGCAAATACATTTAAGATAACTCTTAAAGGAGAAGAATATTTTCAAAGTGAATATTCTAACTAGTAGATTAAAGTATGCACCCTACAGTGCATGTCTCAGCTTGCTTCTCCCAAGGAAGTGGGTTTGTTTGGTGAGTAATAATAAACTGAGGAAGACAACTCAACACTGAGAAAAAGGGTTTGATCTAAACCTGGGAAAGAGAAGACTGAGCTGTGTCCATGTTAATCCTGAATGCTGCTGTTCACTGTAGTAACTAGTGAGATAAGTCATACCAACTTTTTTCTTGACTGGCCTGGTCCCGTTAACCAGGGCCATGGGAGCGGCTTTGCATTGTGCTTCCGTCTCTAGAGAGCTTTCAGGCTACCAGATTCCTCATTTAGACAGTATAGCATTAAAAACTTGTGTATTTGTTCAAGCACATGAATGGCCAGCTCCTGCTGATTTTAAAATGCTTTGGATATCCCTGACCTCAGGTCTGCCTCACTTCAGTCATCTGAAAGTTAGATCAACTAAGCTATCTCCCAGCTTTCTCTGAAGTCAGTGGAGAGAGCTGAGGATCTTCAGGGGACAATTTATCCTACTTTTCCAGACACTTAGGACAAAATGAGTCATGCTTCTAAAGGTGCCTGCCTTTCACCATTGACTACAGAGAAAGTCAAGATGTTTAAATTTTAGTCGGTTAGTGAGATAAATTCCACCCACAGAGTCTGCATTAGGCATTTTGATTTAAAGAAAACTTATACAACGTGTGACCTTTGCATAGTCTTGCTTAAAGTATAGAAGAGGAAAGGTTTTTACCATACATCATTAAATCTCATCTGTAGATTCTTCTTTTGTATCTAAGAAAAAAAGAAGGTATCTGACAAAACAGAAAGCCAAAATGTGCCCATTTGCCAAACATACAGCAGTAGTTTTTCAAGGGCGTTGTTATAAAATGAAAAGTTTGCACCATCATTCAGTGATGTACTGGTGGCAAAGCTCAATGCCATCCTTTTCCCATGAGTTTTGTATTCATGAATCAATGTTCAAGCTAAGGGTCAAAGTGGTCTCCTCGCTCTTTGCAAAGTTACATTACTGACACGTACCAGAAGAGTGTCTCATTGTATAGCAAGTGAGCTACAGAGAGAAGCTAGGAATGTATTCATTCCAAGGTAGTTTCATACAGACTTCCTTGAAATAATCTCCAATACACTTCAAATGCCACTGAACTGAGGAACTATCAGCAAGATAAACTTCCAGAAAAACGGAAACCCCAGCTAGACAAAAGAGCAAAGTCCAAATCTACAGGAACATAAAGCTTCCTCATGCAGGTACCTCTTGAATAAAATAATCTGTTATCTTAACCTTGATCATGTAGAAATGCCGGTGTACCATCCTCATGCTTATGCAAAGTATCAAAATGATTTATTGCAGAATGAGAGTTTTATAGTTTGCTTGATATACACTAGGCCTTCAGACTATGTATATGCTTTGATAAACACGCTGTTTTGCAAGCACTTATTCCCTGTTGCACCATAGCTTAACTTTGTTCTTTTACCCACTTTGTGGATCCAGAGCCAGTCCCTCCCATACCTACACGTGGTTTTGAGAAACAGGAAAAGCTCTGCTAATGCAGTCTTTCAAAGGATCCCCGCTCATGTGCAAGATTGCTATTATACAGTAAGTCATAGCTTGGCCATGGCTGTTGTTATCCCAATGTGCCCTTATGCAGACAAAAGAAATAGACAAACAACTTAGGGATATTCTGTACACCAGGAAAATCTCTGCTGGACATGTAAACCAATTTGGTATCTGCTAAGTGCAAATAATGTGCAACTGAGCAGTGAATGAAAACTTAAACCTAAAGTTTTGTCATGCAACTGTTTTAATGATTAGATTAGGTAGGGGAGATGGAAGTGGTAAAACACAATTTGCATCAGTGTCATCAGAGAAATAGATTGACACAAGGGCAAAGAGGACCTTCCCTGTGAGATTCTGGAGACAGATGCCTTATAGAGTAGTGGAGAAGTCTAGACTGAGCTATTCAGTCTTTTAATTTGGGTATTGTAAGGACATTTTATGCTTATGGTGGTTTGCCTTATAATAATACACCACTTTGCCACTAGGGTTATATTTTCTATGAGCCAAACTGTCTGATATCTTCATAACTGCTAAACATGGGAGCCCATTTGTAGTTGCCAGGATTTAGTTCTGTGCTTTCTTTGCATCTGAGTGCTGAAGATAATGGTGGTTTGTCTGAGTGAGAGAACGCACAAGGATGATTACATAAGAGTGGAAGATATTCAAAATAAAAATCTTTGGAGTTTAATTTGACGATTTTAGACTTTTCATACTGTTTACTTCTAATCTCACAGTAATGATAAATTAATAGAATGATGTATATTGTTAGAATAATTTGCTTCTGTCACCTCTTTTTTACCTTTTTTTGTGTTAAAGTTTCAAATCCCAATAACATATGTAGATTTCATTGTAACCAATTAACTACCCAACCGCAGAGAGTTTTAGAGATAATTTCTTCATGATTATTTACAGGATCATCACAAAAATGAACATAAAGTTGATTTCAAATTTCAATTTTGTAAGGCAAACCACAAAGCAGAAATTTTGTTGAGACAAAAAATAACTATCTCCTTTTATGAAATCTAATCACTATTAGATTCCTCAAGATGACTTGCTAATGTTTCCTCACAAGCTCAAGTTTCTGTTATGAAAAATAATTTGTTACTCAAATGTCTGATGCTTTTAGTTGAAATGGAGGCTCGTGGTTTGTTTTTTTTTGTGCATGAACATTTATTTTGAGGAATCAGAATCAGAAGTGCAGTAAAATAATAACTCAGAATGTATATATAGTATATATTTGCTTACACAGTGTACTATTAAATGATGCGTGCCAGGAAACTGCATTACCTAAAGCATTAATTTTTATCATGGCTTTACATCAAATCTGACCCAAATGCCAATTTTTCGCATGAACCAGATCTAAACCAAGCTGTTATTCTGAATTCTTCAACCAGAACCAAAACCCCCAACTTTGGTGGTTTCCTGTACAAGATGATTGTTCAGCTACATTTCTGTGAGTTACTTCAAACCAACTCTCATTTTATCCTATTAAATGTATGCCCAATCCATGTTCAGTTGACTCTCCTCTGAAAGGCATCCCATGTGTATGCTCCAAGACGGCTCAGCAATGTGAACCAAAAACCATCAACGGGAGAGAGATTCATTCCCAGAGCTGCGCTCCTGACTGAATGCAGGACCCAGTGGTGGACGATAATGCAGGTAGCCTCTACATGACCGATCCAAACTCCTTCAGCTTCCACATGTGTTTGATTTTAGGCTGGGCTTTTAGGCTGAATTTAGAGGTCTGAGGAAACGAAGGGTACTCCTCAGTATCATTTTTTCTTTGTCATCTCCCCTTCTCCCTGAGCAGAGCACAGGCACCTCTAATATTTAAGGACTAGTGCAAAGCCATAGCCTTCCTACAGTTCCTCTGCTACAGATACTAGCATTAGAGGGTGGTACTGGGCTGGGAAAACCACTGGGGTTTCAGCATCAGACTAGAAAATGATTTAAATATCCTTCTTTGCAGAAGGCCATGTCCCCTTTCTGCCTCCACCCCATAATTACTTCTGATATAATATTTTATTTATCTCAGTCACAAGATGTATCTGAACAAGAAATTAAGCCAAAGCTAGTTCTTCATTTAACTCTTAGTGTAAAATGTCTCTTTTAGCCCACAGGTCTTGTTTTGTTTTGGTTTGGTTTTTTTCCTGCGTGCTATTTAATTAAATCGTACATAACCTTCTTGTCTCCTGAGTCGGTTACAGATGACTGATTTACTTTTGTGTGACAAACAGATTTGCTTCAGCACTGATTTCTCAGCTTTGTTCTACTGAAGAGTCTCTTTATTGTCAAAAAGGCAGACCCATAAATCCCTGAGATATGAGTGCAGTTAGTCTCGTTAACTGCTGCTTTAGACAATGATCTTTATTAGTAGCGTATCTGCTATTGAATACTCACTGAACTCAAGGACTCTGGTAGCTGAACACTGATCTGCTGCTGCTGCTTCCAACACAAGGATTTTGTGCTTGGTTTGTAGCTCCTGTTTCTTTTGTTTTATGTCTAAATACGCACCTTCAGGGAAAGAAAGAAATCCCCCAAACACTCAAGAAAAAGCCTACAAAATGTTCGCTTGCACTCATAAACGCTCAGATTACAGGATCAAAAGTTTTCATTCATCCAACAATATTTAGTTCCAGAAAATGTTTAGTGCAGGTGGGTTTTCTTAAACACTGGACAGCCACAAGCTGCAGTCTGAGTTCCACTTTTTTGCTGTTTCTCAAATACAGAAACAGTTTAAGATTATTTATTCCTGTACACAAGGAGAAATTCTGCATCATATATCTACACAGAAAAATACAGTAGTAGAGAGGGCTAAACAGACTCACTTACAATGTTTTGAAGAATTGTACCTCAGGTACAACGCCGTTCCTGGGACATGAGGTCACAAATAAACCAGCAATATATACTGGATGAGAAGACATTGGTTTGTTTCTTGCTGTTAAGTAGGTTTTGGTTCCGGGCATTTAGAGCACAATAGGCCTTTGCTGGCAGTTTCCTTCTTTCACCTGTGAGAGAAGATTATGTTAAGGTGCTTGTGCTGAAGGCTTAAAAAAAAAAAAAAAAAAAGACTAGTACATTTGGGATGTCTTCCTAATTGCTTTTCCCAGAGGCATTTGCATTGCTCTGCCTTCACAAAACTAAGATCAGTAGTGAAATTAAGAAAAGGAAAACATACACAATTTTTCTGTGTGTTCCTTGCTTAGGCTTTTAATCAGATCTATTAATGAATACTGAAACTGAACTTCCACCTTAATTAGGGGACTAGTAAGTGAGAAAATTGCAAGTTCTTCAGCAACCAGTTGTTACCAAAGTTGTAAATCTGAGCGGTGAACAACTATAACTAGCAGTTACTAGCAGTCCACCTTCTAACAGACAGGCGATGGAGTCCAAAGCAGCAGAAAATGCAGCCATAGAAAGGAGTCCTTACACACGCACAGGCCATCCTTTTACACTGAACTGAATCCAAAGCATGCTGCAGCACACTTATTTGTAAAGTAGGAGGTTTCCAAGTTCAAAGCTAACCTTCCAAAACTTTGCTCATTTAAATGTGTGGAAAAATAGAATCTTATTACTGTGCTATTAAGAATTCATGGGCACTCTCAAAGATCCAGAATTTTTAGTCAAGGTGAGCACATGACTCACCCTTTTGCCTGAGCCATCTTTAATATTTTTCTGCCATTTTGGCATTATCACGTAGTACAACATTTTACAGATAATCACTGTGCACTCCTGGGGAAAAGTATACATATTATTCACAGGAAACATTCATAATATTGATGCGGTTTACTTCAATTCATTTTGAGATGTTGCTGATGTTTCTGGAAAATGTTAGCAGAATTTCCCCCTTCGTGCATCTTTATGACAACAGCTGAGTCAACTGTCATATGCATTGTTAAGTCACAAACTGTTATGATTTCTCCATGACATTTATTTTAGCTTTAAAAGAGTGTTTCTTCAGAAAGTTAAAATCGTCCCCTCCAGACTTGACAGCATACCCCAGAAGACTTCTACATGGGGCTAAGCAATCTGAGTATTTCTGAGCTACTGAGGGAGTCTTGCCAATTTTACCCCCTGACTCTGTCATAAGCAGACCAAATTCTTATTTAAACATAAAACCCTTGTTTGTAAAACTGAAAAAAAAAAAAATCCAGAAGCTCCTCCTTTCTCACTGGAATCATTCATTCATTCATTTAGCTTAACAGTTCACAGCACAAAAGCTTTTGGGCAAAACGGAGTAACAACCATGAAAATGAATATAATTCTGACTGGCTATGTATTATTTTAAAATATACATTTAAACTGCCCCATAAAGATATATAATCAGAGACAATGGCATAAGAAGCATCTAAGACTATTTTCTAAGTTGATGAATAGTGAACTGTAGTCCTGAAAAGAACCTTCAGATGTTAAAAAATCCACCCAGAGGGACTATCTGTTATCTGAGAAATGTCTGGTACTAAAACCCCTTCCTATATGGAAGATTTGCCCAGGGCTTAATTGTCCTTTAAATTAAAAATGTACCGTATTTTACCTAAGCCCATTGCTTCTTATTCTGTTCCCCATGGACAATAGAGAATGGATTGTTTCCCTTTTTGCAGCAGCCATTTATAGATCTGAAGACTACTATGTGTTCCACATTAGTCTTATTCTATGTTATATAAGATTTTGAGTCTTCTCCTTTAGAAACTCATAACACTTCAGGTCATTCTCTTTTGGAGTATCTGTACGATATCATGATTGTCTTGAATGACAGTCCTGAAAATCAGACAAAGCTACAGCTGAGCTATTACATTTATGCAAGGATTCAAATATCCAATATGTGGCACTTCTGTTTACACATCATGATATATTGTATTTATGCTTTTAATTCAAGAATCTTTTGGGCTCCCTTTCTCCTACTCTGCCACTCTCCTTTCCCTGAGGCTCTGGCTAAGGTCCCTGGAGCTGCTTCAGGTTGTTGCAGTAGAGCCACAATAGGTGTTATGAGAAAGCAGAGACTGCCCAAACATAACAGGCAATCTTTTTGGCTTCTCACCAAGTGACTAGTATACGGGAAAGACACCTTAGAGGTTGTAGCTATACACTTACAATGAAGTTTCTCCTCCTGAAGATATAATCATTAGATATTTTATTGAGCTTTTTTTAAGGCTTAGTTTCTACTACCAAAATGATGTAAGAGAGCTTAATTGTACTGAAAAATTAAATCACCCTGCCTCATCCACTGCCCCATATCTGTGCATGAACATGAATGAAACATCACCTTAAATAATTTTTCATATATCATAAAGAAAATAATTCTATTAACTTGTTTGAAAATTTTCAGAAAACAGTTTAAACCAACTTCATTATGGGTGCTGTGGTTTAACTCCAGCCAGCAACTAACCACCACGCAGCTGCTCACTCACTTCCCCCCCCACCCAGTGGGATGGGGGAGAGAATCGGAAAAAGATAAAGCTCATAGGTTCAAATAAGAACAATTTAATAGAACAGAAAGGAAGAAACTAACAATGACACTAGTAACAACAATTAAGTGACAATAATAATAAAAGGATTGGAATACACCAGACAAGTGATGCACAATGCAATTTCTCACCACTTGCTGACTGATGCCCAGTTACTTCCCGAGCAGCAATCCCCCCCAGGCCACCTCCCCCCTGTTTATATACTGGGCATGATGTCACATGGTGTGGAATACGCCTTTGGCCAGTTTGGGTCAGCTGTCCTGGCTGTGTCCCCTCTCACCTTTCCTGTGCCCCTCCAGTCTTCTTGCTGGCTGGGCAGGAGAAGCTGAAAAGGCCTTGACTTAGTCTAAACACGACTGAGCGACAACTGAAATGATCAGGGTGTTATCAACATTCTTCTCATACTAAACCCAAAACAGAGCACTGTACCAGCTACTAGAAAGACAATTAACTCTATCCCAGCTGAAACTAGGACATGGGTATGCACTTTTTGGAATGCAGCTTAACTTTTCTCCTGTTGAGTCTCTGAGCCACTTTGTTAAGCACCTGCAGACATTTCACCTTACATTAAAAGGTACAAACTACTTTCTGCAGTTCAACAGAGAACTTGTTGAGTTTCTTCATGTGTTTCTACAATTAGGTTAAATTTGGATGTTTCATTATGTTAAATGATCCTCAAGGCATGCTTCCAAATTCTTCAGCAGTACCTCATTAACAGCAAGCCAATAAAATGCAACAGCTATATGCATAAAATATCTCAAGGTCTTCTGATGCTTCATTCTGCACATCTCAGGACAATGTTGGCCTGGCAAGACAGCTGTATCCTCTCAGCTTATATGTAACACACTAAAAGAGATTTTTTACCTGCAAATAAAAAATTAAGAGCACACAGGAGACATCAGAGCAGTGAAAACACACATACAAACAGCCAAGCAACCATCAAAAAGAAGTAAGTTACAGAAAGCTGAGTTTGCATCCTCCACTCTTGGATAAGCTGTTGGGCTGGGATCCTGGTTATATTACCTGCCTATGTATAAGATCCTGTCAAAAATAAAAGCAAGGATTTGTGTTTGGAGTCATGTGACATAGTCATGAACAACCAAGCTGTATTTTTTGACAGTTGTAAACATATTATAGAGCTCAATAGCCTGTAGGAAGTCTAGGAAGGCATTACCATCCACTGCTATAGGGATAAAGAAATACTTTAACACTACTGTGTCCTTAGGTGTAATGCAAAGCTGCGATGAAGTGCAACATATCAGAAGACACAACCACTGGCTGTGCTGTAGCAGAGGGGGAGTCCAAGCTGTCTTTAAGAGTATGTGACCAGAGGGACCAAAAAATGTTCTGTACTACAGAACATCCTTGTAGTATTGCTACTTGCTCAGTTTTCACTGAAGTGGTTGGGGGCTCAGATTAACACAGGTGAAAAACTCTAGAAATGACCCTGCAGTATTCCTTCACTCAGGAGCTCTCCATATGGCAGTGACATGCCAAAGTGGAAGGGGGAGCAGGGGCTGTTTGACCATATCTCTGTGAAGAAACCTCCCACTGCTGCACCTACCCATATGACTCTTGTTCTTTCCACAGCTTGGAAGACAGAACACTGTTAATCCTCATGGCCATGCTCCACCCCACTGTTGCCTAAACCCAGCTTAACCTCATTTAAAAATGTGCAGGTTTGCGTACTTCCCAGTGCTTGCTATCATGTTTGTAATCTGATGGCAGTAATTAAAAACATACATTTTTTTACTCACCATCTCACATCTGGAGCAATTCTGGTTTGTCCTGAGGGATGGACTTATTTTGAAACAGCCCATTAATAAGTATATTATAATCACTGTGCAAAGCCACCTATCTGTGCACTCTCCTGTGAATGAAGAAGACTAATGAACCCACCAGCCTCTAACTTTCTTTTTTCCTTCCTGATGAGGTGCTTCCAAGGATGTGGAATAGCTGTGGGGAAGCCCGTGGATTTGTCAAGGCTTTCAGGAGACTCTTACAGAGAACCACCAAAAGGATGCCGTACGCTCCGTGTCTTTCCATAGACGCAACCTATGACCACTGGTGCACAAACAGCTTTAAAATGTATTTACTGCAATGTGTGTTACAGTACTCAAAAGGAAAAAAAATGAAGTTTTCCTTCAAGATACCCACTTGCCTGATATCAGCAGCTCTTCCACTTCCCCTTTAATTTGCTAAGCAGATGGCTTGAAGTACAGATGTAGTAGAATCCCCTCTCTTGGCACTGCAAAAGAAAAGGAAACAGATTCAGAAAATACCAGTGTCAGAATATTATCCTGATTTTATTTTTACTCCCTTAGACCAATATGGAGACCCAAATTTTCCCCTCATGGTAGCTGAGTCCAATCACAATGCATTGTGTAAAGCAAATACAAGCTAATACTTTGGTAGTCCACGTATGCTGTTCACTGTGCTGCCATTGTAGGTTGCCACTTGCACTTCAGTGAGCTGGTTGAGTTGTAGCTGGTTTAAACTGTAATGCACCTTTCCAATAAACTAAATTGCACTGGACTACTAGTGACTACTAGTGACTCTAGCCTTAAATACACTCTTTTCTAGCCATCCACACAACTGAAATTTGTGTGCACTCCGCCAGCCTACTTTTCAATTACAGAAATGTACTTTTCTTGCCTTGACAAATGTAATCTGATCTTGCTGTTACCCATTTAGAACATGGCTGGAAATGGCACCTTCACAATCCAGTCCTTTGGCCATGCTTTCTCCTGCTTTTTTCTTTTCTCCTACTTGTTAGGGATATTTCCTTCTGGCTTCTTCTGCCCTGTGTAATCTGTCACCTAAAAGCACCTGATGCAGAATAGGAAATAGAGTATCTTTTATGTTAGGTAGCAATAGATACTGTCAGCCATCACTATGCATTCCTCCAGCTGCTTTTTAACATCTCATATACTATTGTTTTCCCAGGTAGAACCAGTCCCTCTGCTCCATGTTTGCACAGATACTGGTGCCATGGTTTATGGTTCTGTGATGGGGTTCCTATATGTTATGGGGTGCTCTACTCCCCACATGACATCTGTGACTACCAGCTAATGGTGACATGTAAGGAAGCCAAGGCCACCCCAGAGAATTGCAGCACCACGCGCTTAGGTTTTGTGCACTTGATTCACTAGGGATGTATCAGCATTTCCGTGATTACTTTTAAAAGGTTATATAATTAATTCAGAAACTTTTTAATAGGGACATGTGGTTCTAGCCAGGAAGTAATTTCTTTTCCCCAATCAAGTTTTTCTTTAAGTGTGTATTTTAAGTGACATAAAAGTAAGATCGATTACTATACTATATTGGCTTTGGACACATTTTTCAGATTTCTAATGGCTTTAAACTAAAAATCTGTCTTTGGCAAGTGATTAATCAATTATATTTGAAAATTAAATCTGTCAAGATAATGAAGTTCAAAATTAACTGCGGAACATAAACAATACTTTTGTATGCAATTTTCATAATTTTTAAAATTCTAGATAGTAGTATAATTACAGAGTATAATCTAGGTTCCAAGGAAGCTATTTTCATTAAATAACAAAAAGTAAAATAAAATTAGGAATTCTGTACACAGTCAAATCACAGTCCAAAATGGTCTGATTAATATAACACTGTTGCGGGTTAATCCTGGCAGGCAGTTAGGCCCCACACAGCCGCTCACTCACTTCCCTGCAGTGGGCTGGAGGAGAGAATCGGAAAGGCAAAAGTGAGAAAAGTCATGGTTGAGATAAGGACAGTTTAATAGGTAAAGCAAAAGCTGTGTGCAAAAGCAGAGCAAAATAAGTAACTCATTCACTACTGCCGATTGGCAGGCAGGTGTGTGAGAGACTGGACAGGGTTAACACATCAAACACCTGTCATAATTGACAGGGACCTGGCTTTTCTGGTTTTTGCAGTAGAGGGGGGGAAGGGACCCTGCAACACTATGCGACACAGGACAGTGGAAGCGTGTCGGAGGACACGCAGTCCTGTGCCCTGATGGACTGAGCAGGACTACCCACCGTAGTGGCCAGGAGTCACCCAGAGTTTTGAGGAAGGGGCCCGCGCCACCCCCCCCCCCCCCCATAATGGCGCCTGCGCAGGAGATCAAGAGTTACCTAAGTCGTGTGGGGCAGTGTGCAGAAAACCAAGAGGGGCGTGGCTGACATGAAAAAGGGCAGGAACCAGGCTATCAGGCACGAGGGGCCCAGGCGTGCGTGCCAGCCCAGACTGGACTGCTGGGCCGGCCGGACCGACACTGGACCCCGGACTGGTAAAATCTTTCCTTTCTGTCTCTCTCCCACCCACCGCCCTTTTTTTTCCCCACGATCCCTGCGCCTCATCCCTTTAGATATAAACTGTTGGCCAAGTCTGGGCTAGGAGCGGATCCAGCTAACCCTAGACTCCTCTCTGAGAAGAGCCTAGAAAGCAAGGGGGTCCACTCCGAACGCTGTGACTCAATGGGAAGCCTCTCCTTATTGTCTCACATACGCTTAGCACGTGTTAATGTGATTTGTTGACAAAGTTTTACGCCCATTCTTTTGTGAGGAACCATGCCATCTACTGTTAAAGCTTTCCATGTTCAGGCTTTTTGTGTCATGAGTAAAATGTTTAACTGATCGTTTGGTATTGTTGCACCATAATTTAGCCCAAGGGAATTCTGAACTTTACACAACCCCTCCCTGGTCTGTCCAGCACGGGTTGTGACAAGGTATTCAGCCATCTTCAGGAAAGCAGGGCTCTATCATGTGTAACAGTGACTTGGGAAGACAAATGCCATCACTCCAAATATTCCTCCCTCTTTCCCCCAGCTTTCATTGCTCAGCATGACATTATATGGCATGGGATACCCCTCTGGCCAGTTGGGGTCATCTGTCCCAGCTGTTTCCTCTCCCAATTTCTTATCCACCCCCAGCTTCCTCACTGGTGGGGCAGGATAAGAAACAGAGAAC
>JAVKLA010000027.1:1286287-1298255 GCA_034782735.1 Sagittarius serpentarius
TTTATTATTATTGTCATTTTCTTGTTGTTATTAGTGTCACTGTTAGTTTCTTCCTTTCTGTTCTATTAAACTGTTCTCATCTCAACCCACGAGCTTTACTTTATTTTTTCCGATTCTCTCCCCCATCCCACTGGGTGGAGGGGAGTGAATGAGCGGCTGCGTGGTGCTGAGTTGCTGGCTGGAGTTAAACCACGACAGTCCATTTTGGCTCCCAACGTGGGGCAGGAAGGGTTGAGATAATGACAGATCTAACCAAAGCACATTGAAACAAACTTGTGGCAAGCACTCAAAAAACGCAGAGGGAAACAGGGACTGCATCGAATCGGCCGGGGCCAAGCTTAAAGGAAGGCTGTTTGTAAGAAATTAGTTTTCTTAGGAGTTTGATTCTGTGAAGAATAGAGAGGAAGGTGTGTTCCAGGCAATGAGAAGCAGAGAGAGGGCCACCATGGAGTATGTGCTAGCCAGATACCAAAGAAAAAAACCCTGTGAGACAGGGAATCTCATTTACCCTGTTCTTGAGGGAGGAAGGAATATGTGGACTTGAAAGCACAGGGGGGAAAAAAAATAATTTTTTTTTTTTTTTTTATTAAGAGAGCTGTTAGAGAAGGAAATATGCCCATTGTATATTTTCACAGAGACAAAAAAGGAGTGTCCAGATTTCTGGGCCTCTCTGAAGCGTGTATCTTCTCAAGGTTTATAAGCCCCTGTTGTCCATGGGAAATTAGTATCTCACCACAGCATTTCTTAACATGTCAGCTCTTTGCCTCCCTTGCACGAATTAGATTCTTACTGAAGCAAAAACATTTCAAAATGATCCTATCTACCAGTTAGCTTGGCTGACAGCTCTGGTTGCAGTGATCTGCAAACAGAGTACAGAGATTGCAATTGGAACATAATTTGCTTTAAAGCAAATAGCTTTCATTTGGATTCATCACATCAACAAACTTTCTGTGAAACACTAACTAGTCTGTCTTCTAGTTTCCTTTTTATTTCTTGATAACCCCTCATTTGGTTCTTCCTCTGCAGTGCCCACAGCAATGATAAATCAGTCGGGACACCCTCACAGAAAAAGAGACAGGTGTTTGTCTTGCTTACACAGGTCCAAGTTTGACCCATTTTTACAGAATTTGGCAGATCCACAGACTCAAACGCTGCAAATGTGTCTATAAGAAAGCAGAAGAGGAGGGGAACTGCCCTTCATCTAGCACGGCACCTCACCAACATCAACTAAATTGTGGCAATGCTTAAATACTGTCATTCTTAGCAAATGTCTAGTACGACTTCTCCTACATTTACAGCTGTATGATCCTCATTCCACCCTTAAGTGGTAGACCGGCAGTAGCTGATAAAATGTTCCATATCCCAGCATGGGCAAACGCAGCCTTCCATTAGATCAGAGATGGTTGCTACATCCAGCTATGGTAATGACAGCTTGAAAGGCGTAGACATACGAACAGAGGATTAAAATGAAAAGCCACTAATGTGATCAGAGAACTTGAAAATCAGCCTTGTTGAGCTCACAGTGTTGTTGGAGTAGTTTGTTTTATTCTGTGCCATATACAAGCTGCAAGTGTTGGATAAAAGACATTTAGCAAGATTGCCATTATTGGTATTGCAAGAATCAGTGTCCGGCAATAGAAGTCAGAAAAATTCAACTTTATAATCAAGTGACAATGCTTATCAATAAGCAGATTCAGGGGGGTACAGGCTATATTGTTAAAACATGACTTTTTTATGCAACCTCACAAAGACGTTTTTTACTTCATGACGGTCTGTCTGCATAGTTGTTCTTTCTAACTGTCAAAAATTCCAAATTTAATCCTCTTCTTTACAAACTAAGAAATCTCATCCCATTTCTGTCTCTTCGTTCCACTCCTTTTTTATGACCTGGCTTCAGGATACCTTCTATTATCTCAATACTCTCATAATGCTTGAGCTTTAACTTAATTATGTTAATCAGAGCTTAAGGATTTCAATTAGCTGCTTACAGGACGTCAGGAAAAAAATTCCTACTGTTTGTCTTTATTTGTTTTTTTCATCTTCCTCTAAAGCATCAGTGGTTGGCAACATCTGTACCAAAAAACAGAGCATTTAGGCCACTACTCTGAAGAAAACTTGTGTCATTGGTATGTCTGCTCACATACTCAAGTCTAACCAGTTGGACAGCACTTTCTTTCCTTGCCATGGTGATGGAGCATGAGGTTCACTGATTATATTTCTTGGCCTTCTGGTGTACCAGAAGATATGGCTTATCTATTGGAATCATCTTGGTTCAAGTTATCTGATCATTTCATTACCATTGCAGAGGCATTGGTTGTAAATTGGACTCATCTGTTCACTATCTGTAATGCACAGTTTCTGAAGAGTGAACTATCTGGCTTAGCTAGAAAAAATCTTTGGGCTTGATTTAAGGAAGTTGGGCAACTTGGATTTCTTCTGAATACGTAGGTCAAACAATATGAGTAAATTGTTCCTGCTGGCCCTAAATTCAGTGTATATCTCCAACTTTCTTTCTTGTCTATGCAAATTGAACATCTCATGCCATTGTCTATAAAGCATAGTTTTCAGCCCTCTATTTATTCTTACAGCTTTTGCCTAAATCTTCTGCAGCTTTTTAACAACCCTGTTGAATTGTTGACACCAAATTGGGTGCAATATCCTTTTAGTGTTTTCACTGCTATCAGTGGCTGTAAGTTAATGTTTTTGCTCATAGTTTACAGTCTAAGTGCTACTGAGAAAAAAAACACCAAACATTAAACATTTTCTAACTGGCAGATGCCATGAGGTGGCATCCCTTCAGCAGGGAGAAAAGCACAGTTCATTAGGAGAAAAGCACAGTGCATTATCCACTCTAAGTCAGTGCCCAAAGATACCTGGTGTGGAGAAAAAAGTAAACTTGAAGGGAAAAATAGGATGAAAATCAGAGTAAAGACCTACCTGACAGGAACAGTCTTACCAATGAGAAACCAGGGAACATCGGTGTGTTTAACACAGAGGGAAAAACTTACTGTTTACATACTGATAACCAAAGCAGTAGGTCTGGTGAGCAACATTTGTGTAATGAAAGACCTCATAAAAAGGGGCCAGAACCAAGTGTTTTTTGGGAGAAGGTGTCAATCCATGGAGTCAAAGTGGAATGCCAAATCTGAAATACAGCAAGTTGAAAGGTAGGGATATAAAGGTGGTGCAGGGTGTGATAATGTGCTGGTGAGACTTGCCATGGTTACACAGTGGTTCAGCAATGGAAAAACTGAGCAAGTAGTCCAAAGGAAAGGATTTTTTTTTGTGTGTAATAATGACAGGTTTTAGACTGTAATCAAGCAATCAGAAAATGAATATTATAGCAATTCTGAGGAGTCCTGAAGGTAAACTAAATGAAGGAAAGGGGATGGTATAACATGATAATTAAATTAGGTGAAAGCTAATTTCCTGTTTTCCCAAGGGTCTGCAAAATTTGATAAGTCAATTTCTTCTGGGCAGCCTAATTCCTGCAGCATCTCTGAAATTCTGCAACCAAATTACTTCCAGTCTTTCTGAAGAAATGTACTTCTGTGCTTTGGGACATTTTCATTCCTGTGAGTAACACTTCCAGAAAATGCTGGTATCAGAAAGAATACAACACCCTTTATGGTGCTTCAGTTCTCCAGCAGTGAGTGTTTACAAAGACCTAACTCCTGTAGCTAATTTTACCTTCTGTAAAAAGCCTGCTGAGCTGGAAATACATTCCAAACATTTTGAATGTTTGTAATACTGCACAACAATAAAATAACATGTTTGCAGAATAATAAAATAACAACTGAAGCCAGCTGTACCTGCGAGCATACAGAAGAGCATGAGACTGTCCACAACACACAGGGATTCCAGGATCTCCAGAGTTAAACCCATACCTGCAACATTCACTTGTTTGTGTAGCTTTGGGAAGACAAACCACTCTCTCTGTCTTTCATCTGCATCTACCTGAGGCAATTCACATCAGGGAATAATTACACACTCCAGTACCACCACAGTGTATTGTGGTAAGCAAGAAAGTTTAAGATATGGCATTTATTTCCTCCTCCACTGTCCCTGCATCATCCTCACTGCTATCACACAGTAGGACTGCTAGCATGTTGTGAGAAGGGAGTATAGTACTTGTGCTGCTACTACAGCTAGCAAGGAGGAGGGACAGATGGGACAATTTGCACTGAGTTTGTACGTCTGTGTAATGTCAGGTACTGAAATCAATAGGGAGCTTGTTTCATGGTTGTAAACATGGCTCTTTGAACCTCCTTTGGCAGTACTTGCTCCTGAGAGTGAAGCGTGACCATGCCCTGCAGCAGTTCGGATCTTGATGTCATTCCAGTGCTAAACAAACTCATCAGAACTACCTTTGTGTGTGCCTGTGCTCCAGCCCAGCACCGTGTCTGCCGAGTGTCTCAGTGCATCCGTTTGCATATGGAAAACAAAGTGCAGGTCCAGAACTAGAGAGAAAAGGAATTTAAACGTGACTGTCCTGCTGACCTAATGATTCCACTTACGCTAGGGCAACCCCTACGGATAATGAACGTGGTAATTAAACTTGTTAAGATCTTTTCAGACTAATTCCATTTAACAGATACAGTCTTTATTCATGAAGTATGTCATCTGAATAGCCCCCCATAGCAATAGCAAAATACCATAAAAAAGGACTTATTTTGTTCTAGAAACCTATTTGCAATTAAAACATTCAGCAAAACACAACATACCTTCTGTCTTTTTCCTTTCCTTCCACAACAAAATTAGTATTCTGGCAGACAAGAAGGTATCTTTTCCCACCTATTTTTCCTTCCTAGTGATTACTGAAGCCAAAGAAATAGGCTTTCCATTTTAATTCAGAGCATTAATAAATATGATAAAGCATTTAAAAAGATTTAGCTATCAAACAA
The DNA here is from genome assembly GCA_034782735.1 of Sagittarius serpentarius. Classification (NCBI taxonomy): domain Eukaryota; kingdom Metazoa; phylum Chordata; class Aves; order Accipitriformes; family Sagittariidae; genus Sagittarius; species Sagittarius serpentarius. The sequence continues at coordinate 1,291,192 of JAVKLA010000027.1, forward strand.
TTCAATGATCTTTATGCCTACAATCTTTCTAACCACTGCAAAACGTGCCACCCTAGTAGCTTTCAAGGATTAAATATGAGAACACTACTGTTTGTATGTACATTGATATAAATGCACCATTAATTACATAAACTGTTAGCTGAAAAATTAATAATGTCTTAGCTCTAAAGTCAATTATATATAAACAAAGGTAACAAGTAAATGTTTGTTATAGCAGAGTAGGGATTCTGGTGCAATATAAATCATAAAAGCAAAGGCTTAGAAGTTTCTTTCCAACCAGATACTGCAATAGTAACTCAGGGTACCATTAGGAAAGTACATCAGGATCAGAAATTTCAGCAATCTGCTTTCTTGGTTGTGCGACTTTATTTTAGAAACTTAGGCACATACTTCGTCAAGAAAAAAAATACACATTCCTAATAGATAAATAATGGTAGACATTGTAGTATAACACCAGTTCTTGAAAGAGAAATTACAGAGCATTTTGTGGAGGTCTGTGATGAATAAGTTGGTTGTGTGACTTCTTTCCTCTTTTTTCACTTGTTAATTACATTAAATTGTAACTGTATCAGTCAAGACAGCCAACCTGGACTTGTTTGCACCAGATTAAATTTAAGTTGTTTTGTAGTCTTACATTCTTTCATGAGCAATCGCAGCATTTGCTACAGGAATGTTATGCACCCTACCTTCACCCCCAAGATATACTTTTAAAAGGTTTTCTTTTAAAAGGTACTACAAACGGTGAAGAGTTTCTATGACACAAAACACACCACGGTCCATTATCACTGGAAGCAAAGATTTTGAGAGGTTTCCCAGAACAAAAAGATTGAGCTACCATCTACTGAGTAAGCAGGGTTTCATGAGACTTCACCATTTATTTCAGTAGCACCATGGATGTCGTTGGCACTGGAAAATTACACCTGAGAATGTACTTTCCTTTCAATATGTCTATGCAATGCTCTAAAGACTAATTTATTTAAGGTAAGATATTTCAAATTAAACAAGATACACTTCAATTTGACTTGCGTATTTGAAGACAAGTACTATTTTAGTAGGAGTCTCTGGTTCCTGAAAATTCCAGTCTCCCTTCACATGTAAGCCATAAGAGTATCTACACCTTTGCTGGTGGCTGGTTTCCCTTAGTGTGGTGCCATCCCCAGGCACCCTGCCCTCCGCTTTCACAGAAAACAGTTCTGCTGAGGCTGATGCCAGAAAGCACTTTGATGTGCTGGTGTATGTAGTAGGCACTCTGCACTGGCGGGTCTATGTTGGAGCCCTGATGAAGACAACAAAGTGACAACTCATGCATAAAGTAGCATAAGAAAAAAAACACTACCGTACAAATAATTCGTGCCAAAACCCTAAATTCAGCAGCAATAGGTTTTTAACAGACCACATGCCAGGCTGAAGAAGCACCAAACTCTCCCTTATTTGCTGGCTGGACTCTTTCTTCATTTGCCATAATAGCTAGGCTGTGAACCACACAGTAGAGAAGATTTGCATGTCACCTCTCCAGGTGTTTTACTCTGCAAGTTCTTCAGACATTGAAAAGAAAACACAGAGATGCCTTACAAGGGCAGAGTGAAGAATAAAATCATGCTTCTGTAGACTGTCGGATTCTTGTTGAAACAAACCCTGCAGCCCTGGATGCAGTCCCAGATACATGTCTCAGGGAGGGCTTTGCTGGAAGGAATCCTCTAGAACAGCTGCTGTCCCTGACAGATGTGCCAGTGCCAACACAGCAACCAGAAAGGCAGTTTCCATAGTGATTGCAAACTTTGCTTGTGTTCTTCCTTCTTCGGTGCCAATAAGCAGTCACTGAACTGCTCCATATCAATGCAACGTCCACAGAAGACTTTTACAAGCAGCAGTCTATGGGTATAGGCACAGGAGTTAAACTGACACCTGTGACATGCCTTGGCTGTTTTAGTCTCCTCGTGGAAGAAAAAAAATTATTTCCTTTTATCTCTTTCTCAATATACTGCTATTTTAAGTCATACTATAACTGGCTTTTTTTAATTATTTCAGGCTTGTAATGATACCCAACATTTCCAAAAGTTGCAAAATAAGGTGACGTTAATGTTAAGTGACATGAACGGCAGCAACAGAAAAATGTGTTGAAAATCTAAATACCATTGTGCATTTGGATAATAATATTGCAGTTAATCAAATGCTGTGACTGCAATATCTTGCAAGCTACTGCAAGACATTGCAGTATTCATTGCCTGTGTGTGGTTAGTGAATTTTAGTCCAGTGCACATTTATTTTTCTATAATGCTCACTAAATGCTATCAGCTGTGGCTTGATCTTTAAGCTCTGCTGGCTCCCTCCTCTTTACCCTTAATCTCCCTTTCCCTTTCTTCCCTTCTTTAATTTATACGCACATGGTTATGTGTGTGCTATTTCAAAGACCCATACCAAATGAGTTAAGTCAGGGTCATGCACATCGACAGGATTATCAGAGTTGAAAGAATGATCCACAATGAATCATGTGCTCACCCTAATGCGTAGCATAGGCGTTATAGCACAAAACTATAAACCATGGCAAGTGATGCTAGGAGATGGCAAAATATAGACATCATATAAATAATAATGGAGATTGTTCATTTGCATTTCACAAAAAAATATTCATCATCTGAAACTGAAAATACCTGTGGTGTTGCCTAATTCTGTTTGAATTGATAGGAAACATGGATGGTTTCCTAGCACTTGAGCATCTGAGGACAACTTGTAGATATAATAATCAGCTTTGTATTGAGGAAAATCACAGTATCTTGTATTTTGGTCCTGTTACTCTATGTCTGGTATACAACTCTGTCAAGACGCTTCAGGTTTTTGATCAGTTTGGGTTTCAGAGAAAGACTTAATTTTTTAATTTCAGGAGGCTTTAAGCAGGAGATAGACTTTCTGATTCTGGCATTTGAGGCATGAAGTACAGAAAATCAAGAACTTCAGATGTCCCCAGGGTACCTATGAGTGAGGTGATGTGCAGGTCTAACTACTGCAGTCAGCAGCATCTTGAGAGCTGCTCTCTTGGCGTTTGAAAGGAAAGCAGCTGCTCACAGTGCCGACATCTCCTCCAAACCCCACTCTCGGTGGCAAACACAAAGGGCCCTCTCACAGTTACATCTAAATCACTTCTGAAGGATGGTCCTAGGAACAGCATACTCTCAAATATACCTGCTTCCTGGAGTTTACCAGCAAAGTACAATCTATGTGTCAAAATATCCTCAGGAGACCCTATGGAAAGCCAGCTGGAAACTCCAGTGGGGCAATTCGATGGCTCTGGAGAGTTTCTGCATGTTGTACTTGAAAGTTCACTTCCCAGTTCCTTACATGGGCAGATGGTGAATCTAATTTTGACAGCCACTAAAGTGCATTGAGGAAGAAGATGCCCAACAGGACTGAAGGTCACCAAAGTTAGAAAGAAGCTGAGAAAAGTATTCATAGCCATGAACTGTAGACACCTGAATTTCCTTTAATCCTGCTTGCAGTCCCTAGTTCAGGTGCAGATATTTGCACTTGCAAACCAGAAAGTTTTGCTACAAGTTAGGAAATCATCCATTGAAAGTAAAAGGGGAAGAAAAAAAACCCAACAGATTTGTGGATGATAGAATAACTCTGAGCCATGCTCTGTGACTCTGAAATAAAAAAAAAAAAGAGATTGCAATCTTAGAGTGTGAGGTAAGGTATTTTCCAGAGCAACAGAGAAAAATTAATGCTTTCGTGTAAGTTTTTGGAAAACTTCATTCATGACGGACATTTTTCACCTTCAAGAAGCATTTTCTCCAGCTGGAAAAGGTGCATGGAGTGACTGTGAAGATAGAGAAGGGAATAAAAAGCCTGTCTTACACAAGAGAATAGAAGTGCTTCACTTTTTTCACCTAACAAAATGAAGGCTGAGAGGAGATAATACTGCAGTCTATAAATATATCAGGAGGTAAACATTAAGGAGAGAGGAGAGGTCAGTGTTGACACAAAATAATATGACTGTAAATTGGCTATGAATTTTAGGCTGGAAACAGTAAGAGTCCGTACAAAGCGAAGTACAAAACAGAGAATGTGTCTTGGTTGATCTGGGCAATATTTTTTTCCTTAAATGAATAGATCATAACAAGCTCTGTGACAGCTTTCAGTGTTATCAGGTGAGAGAGTCCTGCTGCTACACAAGCTTTTCCTTTGCAATCTGTGATGCCTTTTCCTTCAAAAGCAGATTTTGGCCCTTTATGTCTGCTTTTAGCGTCAAGCTGCTGAATGAAATACGTTCACCTGAAGTTAAATTCAGGTTAGAAATCAGTTTCCTTGCTCAGGACTCAATTTCATGAAGGATTTGTACATAGGAATTACCATCCTAGCAACAGGTCTGGACTTGTAACCCTTCGTATAACAAAGCATCTCCTAACCTGTAATCAAGGGGAGTAGGAGTCCTCTTGATTTCATCCTTTAATTGAGTAATCACATGTTTTGGTTCACAGCCTAGTGTTATTTTGTTCAAATGTCATCCATTCCAGTACCTCGTTTTGTCAGACTATCTCTTCTTTTACTTTTTCTAATTGTAATCGGAAAATAATAATGTATGAGGCAAATACATCACCAGTGTGGCAAAGAAGCCATTTACTTGTTTGTAGCATCCACATCTGCCTTATCTAAAAATAACTTGGCATAGGTGGCAACTTCCTTTTGCACTGAAGACCAATATTGTTCCAAGCTTTAGCTCAGCTGATATTTACTGTGTTGGCTGATGTTAATGGCAAAGCCAAGGATAAATAAATCAGTGGAGCTATTTTACCAATTCATCACGCACCAACTTACTCAATTTCATTAATGATTTACTGACTCACTTGGGAACTTTCTTTTTTACAATAGTGGTATAAAAGGCGAAATCTAAAAGATTAATTTATAAAGACATTTACAAATTTTCCAGTCCTGTATTGATAAAAAAAAAAAAGGAGTTAAAAACCCCCAAACCATACAATCACAAAAAAATCACTCAAATCCACAAACCAAGCCCTACTTACTCCTCTCAAAGCTTGCAATTCAACTGCGAAAACTATGACGCTGCCTTGAGATCTGATTTCTGACGGACCGATAGTCTAAACACAACATGACCTTTATAATATTTCAGCAAAAGAGAGACAGGCAGACCAGGAGCAGGCCAGGTTGCTGAAGTGGGGCTGCAATCACCATGCAGGTCGTGCATGCAACACGCTCCGCAGCACAGTGCCGTGCTCCCAGCACACAGCGCTGCCCCACGCAGCTGGGGCTGGGGCTTTGCGGAGACACCGCCATCTCACACCTACCTGCACTGCCTTCTCCTACACCCCAGTCCCAGATGGGGCAGCACCATTTTGTCTTCTGGTGTCACTCCGTGCCTGTGCCCTGGGAGGCACCTGGGAGCAGAGTGATGGAAAGCATCCGCAGGACAGTAACCTCCTCATTTCAGAGACTGGAAAAGTCCTTCCTCATCCTCAGGCTGTCTGCTAGTTTACACACAGAAAAGCTTTTAATAACAGTTGCATTTTTTTATTTTATAGCCAAGTTGAGATTCTGACATCACAGGGCTCCAGGAGTGAGCCCTAGAGCATATACAGCTTAAAAGTTTCTCTGCCCAAAGCACATGCAGGCATTGCCAGATGTTACAGTGAGGCAGATGTATTATTGCAAACAGTTGTAGTGTTATTTTGCAGCACACTTGCACTCAGCAGTCTAGAAATGGGTGTATTTCAGGTATAGGTTAGGTGGCATACTAACACTGAGGAATTCCTTTTAAATGTAAAACTGCCAGTCTTGTTCAGCTTCCTCAGGCTTGCAAAATCTATTACAAAAAACAGTACAGACAACTACCATACCCTGTATTTAATCAAGCATACTGACAATTCCTTAGTCTTAGTGAAATAAGATTTTGCAAGAATTTTTTTCAAATCGGGATATAGGGGCATTGAGAAGAAGGTGCAGTTTTCCCTGCAGTCTTGGACTTCCCTGCTGTTCTGGAGAAGCTTTTAATTGTAAATTGAGTATGAATGGATTCAGGTTCCTCAAATTTGCCATACTGTACACAGAAAGATTTCAGTGCGAAAAGTCTTCCAGTTCAAATGAAGAAACAGGATATCACAGTACTATTGTTAGGTATAATTTCACGTGTATAAAGATGAAATGTTGTACATCAATATTTAGTCATTAAAAATATACAGCATATAAAAATAGTGGCACACTACAAAAACAGAAGCTTGAGAAAGCAAATGAATTAATGGAAATAAATAAATTAATAATAAAAGCAAGATTAAAGTACTTTATCATTATTTGATAGGAATTGCTTCAGAAGCCAGGAAGACCAGTAACATCCTCTAGGTTGGAGAAATAAAGCTTAACTTTTCAACATTGTAAAATAAATAATAAGACTTTCTAAGCATAAATTTGCCTCTATAAACACTACTGAAGGAATACAGTTCATCCTAGTATCGTTCAGGAATAAGTTTTTGGTGAAAGAAAACCAACATGGTATCCTATGACAATATAGAGGAATATGGAATAACATCCGCTAACAAGAGACATGTTGTTATTAGATGTGGGTTTTCAAACAGAACAGTCAATCGCTCTGACAACGCCTGCTCTTTTTCACCCACTTTTTTCTATGACTAAAAACCCCACCCTAAATCAAGACATAGTTTTCAGCCTTATTTGTACCTTTGCTGCAAGCGTTGTCTGCTCCTTAGGATCACAGTACAGAGCTTTTATTTCATCCCCTAATGCAGACTTAACAGCCTCTTTGTCAGGATTGCCAGACTCTCAATAATGTTTATTGCCCCTCAGCTCCTTCCAGCCTGATATTGCTGGAAGAGGTCACTTTACATCACAAGTTAGGAAAACAAGTCTAGCAGTATAGTACGAGTATGGTAAGGCTCAAAGTGCAACCGTGCCACTGTTCACTTTTGCACAAGAGTAATGTCCTGGTTTCGGCTGGGATAGAGTTAATTGTCTTCCTAGTATCTGGTACAGCGCTGTGTTTTCAGTTCAGTATGAGAAGAATGTTGGTAACACCCTGATGTTTTCAGTTGTTGCTCAGT
>JAVKLA010000027.1:1298355-1335737 GCA_034782735.1 Sagittarius serpentarius
TTTCCGTTCTATTAAACTGTTCTTATCTCAACCCACGAGCTTTATTTTTTTTCCTGATTCTCTCCCCCATCCCACTGCAGGGGGGGCGGGGAGCGAGTGAGCGGCTGCGTGGTGCTGAGTTGCTGGCTGGGGTTAAACCACGACAGAGCCCAAGACCTCCCTCTGAGAGCTATGATTACTGCTCTTTTCATCACAGGCTTAACAGGGCGAGGTTACCTGCAAACATGTCTTATATATAACCAGAGTAAAAAATGAAACACGGACAAAATCACCATGCTCCTCTAATTTCCCTGCAGCTTTACCCAATCACTCTCTCTCTTCTCTGCAACCCAAAAGTAACCCAAATTCCTCAGGGGATGCCCCTTCCCTGGCAGCGCTGTGACAGGAGCTTGCAGAGAGCAGAGGGTTGTGACTGCCTCACCCTGCACGGTCTAACAAAGCTTTTTGGATTTATCTAGAATGAGTCCTGGGTGGGATCACAGCTCCCATCCTTTCCTCAGGCAAAGGGAAAAAGGGAAGGGAAGGTCGATAGCTGCCCGGGGCTTGCTCCAGTGAAAAGTGGGGAGGTGGCCAGCATGAAAGCACGGGCTGAAAGTATCCCTTCTTTCTCTATTGCTTTCTCTTCCTCACTTACATACGTGTGTTGGCAAATAAGATCATAAGAGGTGAGAGACCGTGTACAGGCACTTCCAGTAATCATTGAGGGAGCTTACTCTTTCCAGTGCATATCACACAGCCTTATCATGGGTCATAAAAATATCACATGTATATTTCATTCCTCTTCAAAAACTTTAGGCAGGATCTGGCCCTGTTCCTCCAAAAGTAAAACATTAATTACATGAGATTTCGTACTAGATGTGTCATCATTGCTGATCAGGAAAACTGAAAATGCATTAAAATTAAAAGTGTATTTAATTTTAAAGTATTTCAAGTATTTTTCCATTTTTTTTCATTTTTCAAGTATTTCATATTTTAAAAGTGCATTTCATTGCTTAAATCAGTTATGAACATTTAAACCTATTGATATGTATTGACATCTGACTTTATCCTTATTTCTGTGATAAATGATAAAAGGTATTTGAACTATAATTATATTTAAAGAGTTGGTTTTGTTCAGATGCTCTAATTGGTAATCTATCTTAATAATATGGAGCAAATAGAGACAATATACTTTAAGGACAAAATCAAATTGGTGTTTTTGCTGGCAGCATTACAGGTTTTCATATTTACTATGCAAAAAGTGTAAGCATCTGGACATATAAAGAGGTTCTCAGAATGGAAGTTTAATTTAAAAAAAAAAGGGAATTTATTGGCAATTCTAACCAAAAGCCACGCTCTGCTGACCTTTCCACTATAACTGTGGCCCATGCTCTGACATTTTCTACCAGTGCTATTCTCCTTGTTGTGCTAATATTGTCAAAGGGGAACTGGTATAGCTTTTGCAACATAAAAAGAGGGCACCAGAACTTACATAATGTTATTCTCTCTCCCCCATAGTGTATGATGAAGGATGTAAGATGTGTGAGAAGCAAAGAGCCTGAAGCATCCTTCATGTAAAATTAATTGAAAAAGGGCCAGTAAAGACAAAACTCTATCATTATCTCCTAGTGAAAAAAATACAGATATTACCAATTTAGAGCAACCGATTACATCAACAACTTCATAATTATCCTGTGCTTAATAAATCATCCTTTCATCTCCCTGTCCTATATGGCACCAGTACATATTGCAGCAAATTGTAAGACGTATGAATACAGGTGAAAACCAGAATACAAGCGAAGGGTGAATTGCTTGAGGTTTCAACATGCTTGTGAATTACAGCACAGACATCAGTATAAAGCCCACAGGTCCTCCTTCAGTGTTCATTCCTCAACTCTCACACTTTGCTTTTCTCCCTGCTGAGTTATTTCAGGTCCAGTCTGGGCAAGCCCCTGTTTTTGACCCAGTCACACACAAAAATTGTGGGATTGCTGTCTGCTTTGGGTTAAAGAAGACTGTGCTGGACACAGACATTTTGTAGTTGCAGCTTCCAGTTCCTATTCCTGCTATTAGCCCCACATCCTTGTTTTCCACCACAGACATGATTCTTACCCTGTATGTTTCTTCCTGGGGTCATCTATGTTGCTGAAAACTAGGATCAGAGGTGAATTGAGGAAGCTGGGGACTGACAGACTGCTGTCAATCTCAGCTCTACACTTCTGGTACAAACACCACCATAGTGGATATGTCCCTTTCTACAACTAGCATCCTTCCCAGATTCAAGTGACACCTCCTTAGAGAATCTCCTAATCACTCCTTCCGCTTCGTCCTTCCTTCACGAGCTCATACCACTCCAACACTCACACAACTCGGGAGAGTTGTTCTGGTGAAAATTTAAAACCTGCTCTCCATGAATGCCTGGTAATGCTTCTTCCCCTTTCAGCCACCATTCCTGTGTTCATATATTGATTATACACATATTCATGAAATTTACACATCCAGAGTAAACTCTAGTAGCTGTCAGGGTTTTGTCCTACTCGAGAAATTTATTTTAGAATTTAAGTGAATATTCAAAGATTAGCACCACAGGAACCACTGAGAACCAATGATAACTTGGCATGTTTGGAGGAGTTTTGCTGCTCAGTGTTGGGATACTTTGATTTTATGGATGGTAATTGCTAAAATGATAATGCTGGCTAGCAGTGGTTGAGCTATGAATCTACAGTCATAGAAATATGTGGCTTTAATTTTCAGAGAAGAATGATTTACATGTTCTCATCTGTGTTAGAAAATGTATGAGAATATAATGACTAAACTAGCTTGCAAATACAAACAAAAATAATAGTACTTAACTATCTTTTCTGTACACATTACAGTCAAAAAAAGCAAAGTACTTTACAAAATTAACAGCAAACGTAAGGTTTGTAACTTCCCTACAGTGCATGGGGGGGGGTAACTAATCACTAAAATAAGTCAGAAAATTTTACTTGAAGCTACGTAAAGTTTGTATATCATAGGCATACAATTCATGGACTAAATTCACATCTGTTGACTCAGCTATTTGTTCAGGTAATGAACTTGTGGTGAGTTTTATAAGGAAGACATCTGAGTAGGACAGTGCAACGAAAATGCTTTTCCTTTACAAATAACCATTGCTTCATACACAGATACTTATTAAGTCATTAAGTGGATTTTTTAAATTTTTTTTTGTAAGGAGTCAGTGTTCTGCCGTTCTGAAATATGGTAACAAGATAATTGTAAATCCTAAGCTTCAAATAGAAAACCGAATGTGAACCCAGCATTAAATCATTGTCTATCCTAGACCACTAACAAGCTCTATAGCATCATGACAAGTATAGATGAAACATGAAACATGCATCTAATTCATTGCTTCAGTACTTAAAATAAATATGCCTTTAATCTTAAACTGTTTGTAGTAAGCATAAAATGTGACAAATAATGCTATAAACTTTTATCTCCTGGGAGGATACAGAATTCAGACAAAGTTCTGAAAGAAAATCCACGTATTAAAAATATTTTGTAAAAAATACATTGATCACACACCAGAAAAAGAAAAAAAGAAAGTGTATCTGATACTTGGTGATGTTATTTCTTAAGACCTGGATCTTCTCAAAGCATGCAACGTAGGGTTTCATGGCTGTTTAGGGCCTCAGTGAAGTCAATGGGGTTGTACATGCACCCTTAAGCCCTATACAGAATCCTAAACTTTGCAGATTACAGATTTAATGTTCATGGATTTATCTCCACTTTCACACATTACTAACTGAAATTGTTATGTTTTATAGCAAGACATGAAACATCTGTTTGGGTATCATTAAGTGTCCTTGCATAGATGAATAAATTTATCTGCATGAATAGTAAAATGACATACAGAACAAAACAAGAAATGAAATGTCATGAATAATTGCATTTTAGCTTATTTGTTTTGGTTTCACTTAAAGCTGTTTTACAGTAATGCAAAGATCTTTTCTACAATTACCTGGCTTTTGGAATGAAGATACAATTCTGGTTTATGACTTTCTGATGTTCCTCACTTTACGTGTTTGAAATTACCCCAGTTTGCTTCTCAGAATTAAATGAAACAATGAAGTTAAGAGAAAGAAAATACAATAGAGTCAGGTCTCCATAAGGGGACACAGTGAGGGAGGATTCATTGACGGATTTTTTTTTTGCCTGGCTTTATTCAAGCTGACAGGAGACCCTAGGATCAAAGGCAATACTAAATATTAATGAATGCAGGAGCCTCAGAAAAGGAGGTGAGAGGAAGCCAGCTGCTGAAGAAAGAAACGAACTCAGAAGGGAGCTGAAGACACAGAAACTACAGTAGACAGTAGCTTTGTTTGCAAGCCTAGAAAGGAAAGCAAACATGGCTGATGGGAGTGGGCCAAAACTAACAAATGAAGACCAAGAGTTAGGAAAGGTATGAAAGTACAATGTTTTTTATAATTTTGTTATGCGTGAAATGTATCTTTGAGTGAACAAAAATTTATATTAATACATTTACAATTGTGTGAATAAATACATTTGAGTGAATAAAAAAACCCTTCATTTTGAAGATGGCAGAGAGATGCGGGCAATACAGATTCAAACCTTAGCTTGTCCTGTAATCTGGATAAGGAAACCGCAGGTGAATGTGAAGGAAGTACATCTTACAAAAAAGGAAGAGTCTATAAAAGAGAAAGATATATTTATAAAAGCCTAGATAAGATTAAAAATATATAAAGCTTCCAGGGGAGAGAAAGCAACCAGAACTGAAAAATTTGGGCAGCTGAAGGTTGCAGAAAAAGGGGAACTAAAATAAGGAAAGGAGAATGCTTAGTAAGTAAAGCCAGCAGCTGAAAACAGAAACAGGAGTACAACATTAAGAAGGCTCCAAATAAATAATGACCCAGGGAGAGGCAAAGAGAGCAGGGCTAGAGAGAAAGTATCCTGACCACAGGGGAAAAAGGACAGTGAGTGTTGGTTTTGAGAGACAGGGTGATGGCTTTATATTGTGGACAGCTGTCAAGACACAGCAAAATGGATCTGACTGAATCAGGCAAATGGTACTTTTTTGCGTCCCTACTGCATCCAGACCTGTTCTGTCCCAATGACATGAGATGAGGGGTGTTTGTTGAACGGACTAGAGAGAAACAGGCACTTTCTAATAAGCGTAGAATCACAGAATCATAGAATACTTTGGGTTGGAAGGGACCTTTAAAGGTCATCTAGTCCAGCCCCCTGCAATGAATATAAAGGAAAGAAGGGAGAAGCTGGGTGTTTTCCCCCATTCCATTATCAGACTGCTAGTATTGGAACTTGTTAGGAATGAAATATTATTTTACTTGAAAATTTCAATCAGTCAAAATAGGAACTTTTCATGGAAACAGACTACTACTGAGGAGTGGCACAATTTCCAGGAAAGAGAAAAAGGCAGGAAAAGAAAAATGTTTAGAAGATCCAGTAGGTTAATGGGTTGAACCAGGTAATAGTCAACCAGGATGTACAAAATGTTTTCATATTCATTCCTCCACACATTTTCTTTAACTACTATTACCAATCTTTCTACTGATGCTCTTGTTTTAAATATACACACGTATATGAAAGGAAAAGCTGATCATGGACATTAATCAGAAGTTATACACTGTAGTAAATTAATAAGCAATAAAAAATTCTGAAAGAGAAATCTGCTGCTTGGAGTGTTAAGAGTAATGACAAGTCTTTTCAAGGAAATTTTCCCTGTACTAAGTGGAAGTGAACTACTGTCAACAATAGTGTGGAAAATTCAGATTTTCCTATAAATACTTGTGTTGAACATTTCCTGAAAAAAGCCAGATAATACAAATTTTGAAGTGGTCTCCATTATAGCAGTATCTTGGGAAAATGTTAAATATTAATTAGACATTTTGAAATTATCATATTGATATATCTCATTTCTAGAAATATTACTAGAGCTGGCTCTGAAGCATTGGAATTTGATTTCAGCAGGTCCTGGGGCATGGCAGGCATTGCGGTAGATTGGAAGAAGGCTGCCATTGCACCATGCTCTTAAAAAGTGAGAGGGACTGTGAAAATTGTTCTAAGATTATTAGTCTCACAGTGGATCCCAGATAAAATAATGGAAGAAATGACATGAGAATTAACTATTAAACAGTTTTAAAAAGTAAAATGCATTACAAGTGGTCAGCTCAGGTTTACAGAAGGCGGTTCTTTATCAGACCACGTGTTGTTGTCGCCTCTCGAGCTATGACACCGGGGCAGACTGCCTGATGTGCTAGCCCCCGAGGAGCAGTTCAGCTGCCCTGTCCTGGGCAGATCAGCCCTCCACTGCCCAGAGGAACTCTGCTCCCCTCCTTCCCTCTCTCCCTCCCTCCTGCAGCAGCAATCCTTACATCCACACTGGTCCCTCACAGCAGCAGGACCAAAATCTCCCATTCCCTAGGCCCTCCTCCAGCTCCTTGTCCCAGCAGTCCTTTTTCCTTCCCACAACATATTTTCTCATTCCTCCCCACTCTGACCTTGCCCACAGGCTCTTCACACTTGATAAACGCACATGGAAATTTGTTCCTTCCCTCTTTCCTCTCAAATCAAACGGCCAGGCATCACCTCTTGGCATTTTTTCAAAATTTGAAATGACAAATCAGAAGTTAACCCAGTGCCTGCACCTCAATATCAAAACAGCAAGCAACAAATTATAGTGAAAATCACGTTCGGACCTGAACCATAGAAAGAAATGGCACAATTAAGACACAAGAGAGAATTAAAGTGAATTACCAGCAGAAAACAGCTCACCAAATCGATTGTGTTTCCTTGGCTGCTGGTGTAGATTTGCTAAGACAACGGCGTTGGCATGAAAAACAACTCCTGGAAAAGGGAAAGGCTAAGTTAAGGAGACACCACTGTTTCATAATTTTGTTTTATTTTAATTTGAAACTCACACCCAGTCTATCATGAAAAGATTTTCAACCCTTTAATCTGAAGCTTTCTGAAACCTCACTATTTTAAGGTCTGTAACCTATGTTTTAAACACAGCCGAGTCAAAAAAGATAGTGGTTTCGATCTATTTTTCTTTTGACTTTAGGCCCTAGTATGTTCATTGCGAAAATGTCTTGCAGAGCGTCGGGTGATGTGAAAGGAGTTTTGGGGTTTACATCCATGGTATTAACAACCAGTTCTCCTCCAAATATGCACAGAGCCCAGGGGAGTAAGGAAATGCTCCACTCAGTCATTTGGGTTCTGCTTTCACTGAGCCAATCGTTTTTTTCCTTGATAAGGTTCAAATGGCCACCTCAGGTACCTGAGGCTGCTCATCAGTGCTCTGCTCTTTACAGCTGACCAAGCAGATGTTCACCTGTACGTCCAGCTGACAAGAGCTAGTTCACCATCCTACTCCTGGCAGTACCTTCTGCCTCCTCTGCCTGACTGACTAAAGGAGGAAAATTTTAAGTGGAAAGTGAAAAAAAACCCACTTAATGATAAAAAACATAAAGAAACTGATAATTCACTTGGACGATAAATGTGTAGATCTGGCCTCCTGCTGACAGGAGAAGGCCAGACACGTACATAAGAATCAACTTTCATACGAATCAAGCAGAGTGTCCACATTTGGAAAAAAAAGAAGAAATCTGAACTGCGGAGTGGCTCACAAAGCAGAGGTTGCTGGTGAGGGGAAAGCGAGTTGGGTCCAAGAGTAGGAATGGCGGCTTCCTTTTACTGCACAACACCTCCACAAGGATTTCACAGTCTGGTTTAGTATCTTTGCTTGGGTAGACATAGCAATACATGCTAAAATATTTCACGCAGCTCTGTGGATATAAAGGGGCATTCAACACGGAGTAGTTGAAGCGTGCTGATTTTACACCGGTGAAAGCATGTGTTTTTGTCATATGTAAGAATCAGAGGGAGTCAGCTTCAAAAATGAGTTATTTTTGCAGGGTGGAGAGCGGTGTCCTGACAGTGCCACTGGACACATGCTGCATGAATGCTGGGTGCACTCCCAGCTGCTACTGCACTCAGTGGCAGTTGCAGCTACGCTCTTTATTTCACTTTTTGGCCTTGTGGAAGTTCACTGTAAGCAGGACATCTCCAAAGTAAGCGTGATGCCCGGAGCGCCGGTTTTATAGGCGAGCAGGCGCACCGGCAGTGCAGCCAGGGGGTGCAGGCAGATGGCAGCTCAGCAGCACCCACCTTTTGTCCCTGGCTGAGTAGGTTACATCTGTTATGCAGTCGACAGCACATCGTGCCGCCAGCCTATTTGTATGTAGATCTAAAGGTCTGAGGTATCTTCAGCTTATGCTATTGTATCACCATATGCTGACGTTTGCCACACAGCTGGTGCATGTTCATTTACTGAGGAGGCAACCCAGAGCTGAATCACAAGCATCCTCCAGCCGTGGATGACTTGGTGCAGCAATTAAGCCAGCAGTTTATTTATGTGATTCCGAGATCATCAGCCTTAATCTATCATACCTGACTGGAATCAGAGATCTCAAGACAAATGTTGCCAAAGTGCTGTTCTATAAACAAAGTTACATATAAGACTTCAGTTCTTGTTAGCTTGTTAGAATAGTTTTTCTCAGAAAGAGTTTCTTAATTTCTGGTTCCCTCAGTTATAATACACACAAACTCTGACCAGATTTTGTGAATAGAGGCATAATTTACAGGTAAATGATAATTAAGGGAGTTAAAACTCATCTGACAAGAATGAATTGACAGAAACGAAAATATAATTTTATCAACTATACAGGCACAAAGCCTCTTCTAGGTACCCATGTGAGTCAGATGTTGCCACAGATTATATTTTCATTCATTACCATTACACTTTCTTTATCCCTTGAATCCCTTTGTCTGGTTCCTAAGCAACCACACCAAGGCTCCTCTTCAGAGAGAGCCTATATTCATGACCCCAAAATGGGATCCCTCTAGGTAGATCGGAAATGGTTCTGGGAATTTCAAATGCCTGCCACAGGATCTCATCAGGAACTGAGTACCTCACATTAAAAGCATAAACCAGAGACACCAACACTCAGAGAGAAGCTAAATCCAGAGGCTTTTCCCAGACTATGCAATGGATATAATTGCATTGGCTGTTTAGCTATCTGCTGTAGCTTAACTTCACGGTCTCCCAGACTAAAAATGACAACTCATTTATTTGTCATTTACTTACTAGATATGATCATAGCCACCCAGCAAGTGGCTGTTCAACTGAATGCTAGCTGTACAGAAAGACAATTATTTTAATGATTGTTGAGGAGGCAGGGTCATTAAAATCTTTACTCTGAAACTGTCAATGGCTGCCAGTTAGGATTTGGAATACTTACTAACATTCTCCATGCCTCAGTTTGCTATCTAAAAGAGAAATACATTTTCCTACCTCATAAGGATTGTATTAATAACTGTCCATGAAATTCCTGAAGTTTCCTAAACAAAAAACAAGATGCACATGAAAAAAAAATACAAATGAGAAATGTTAGCAATATGATAACATTTGATCTTTTTGTTTCTTTTTTTTTAATGCACAGATTTCATGTTAGGCAAGAACAGACTAATTTAATCTTCTTTTTCTAGCAATGAATTAATAATTAAATTAGTTTTGCTTTGAAAAGTTGGTAAGTAAAGTACTATTGACCATGACGGGAGTGGGCAGAACCTAGCTTTCACCGGCTCTTTTTTCCTTCAAAAATACTCTATATGCTAAATGCCAAAATCAGTGTTAGCACTTGTGAAACTATTCCTGACTATAGATTCTTCCACCCTTCTGCAAGCAGAAAAGCTGTCATACTTCCACTTGGGAAGGGGAAAAAAATCCTCTGTTTCCAAGCAAACATCCCAAAGCTCATGTCTGACGTCTTCAAAAATGCCTGTTGCCAGTAAGGTCCTGTACTGATGATTACTTACATCACTGTGCATTCCCAATATGCTTATCTGATTGTCCTGAAGCTTCCTAAGGTTTCAATAGTTTCTCTAAGAGTAAAACATTCCTGAGATTTTAACAGACTTCCTGTAATATTGTAGAACAACATTTGGTCTTAGAAACCAACACTGGTTGGCAACATGGTCAGGCAAAGAAGAAACTGCTTGCCATGACAAAGGCAGCATGCAAAATTGTGGAAGGAATGGGCTTTTTTTAGCAACTTTCTCAACGGCATTTCAGAAAGACACATATTGGATTTCTCTTTTCCCTTCACTTCATGGTAGGAGATACTACATGTGACTTTGGACTAATACAAATTGAGGAGTAGTAGTAAATGTAATTTTATCTAATAGTGTGTGTCTTCATAGCCCTTCGGAACAACAAAGCAATCACGAGGAAGTGTTTATCTTCTTTATTTTACAATAAGGATTCTTGATGCCTTGCTGTCAGTGAGGTTTTCAGATTGGTGGTGGGTATACAATTGCTGTAATATTGTGTACAGTGTTTTTCTATAATATTGGTTTAAAGAGAGATAGAAAAGACTTTTAGGCTCTGAAGTTTCAATTGCAAGTCAATTTTCCTTCTTTTGTCTTGGCCCTCAATTTTTGCATTGAATGATCTTTCCTTTCTCTTTTTCATTTGAGAGCCCTGAATGTTTTTAAGAAAAAAAAGACTGTCTATCATCATGGATGATATTTTTCTCCTCTATGAGGCTTCTGGTTTTGGCCCTTACCCAGATTTCAGTTTCTGTTATTCCCTGATTCAAATATTTTGTTTATTAGTCAAATGAGGTTGGTGTTCCTGTGAATATAGTATCTAGGTCTATACAGTTTTGCCCAGCTGGACAAATCAGCTTACTTCTTTTTGCAACCGATCTTTTACCGCTGCTGCCAAGAGAAGTTTTGCTGTTGTTTTAATAGGAAACAGGTTCCAGCCATTTATTTTGATCTCAGTGTCCTTTAGCTCCACTTGTCCTTTAATACTATATGTGGGTAGAAGAACCTCCTACTCAAATGCAGACACCTCTCATTATCTATGACACCCATCTTACTGACTTAGATTTACTTTGATAATGGCTTTCTATATATCCTTGGTATTTTGCATTTCCTGAAATATCTGAATCTGTTTAACAATGCATTGTCTGCTTTTGAGATGTTTGGCTACCACACTGGAGGATCTAAGATTTATCCTGTCACTTATGCTTCTTTCAGGTATTTCAGTTTTCCACATTACTCTTCAAATTCCTCACCGTCTGAGGAGAAATGTAAATCAACCCATGTGGAGTACCGACTGAAGGCAGCAAGATTGCTTCAGCAAGCCAAGCTATTTCTGAAATCCCTACACCACATTACATTATGCCACATCATTGACATTTCCTACATATCCAAATACAACAACACAATGCTTTTTTTGTATCCGTGCTTGAATCAAAGTCATGCCACCTCCAAAAATGAAAACATTACAAAGGATCTGGATCCCGTGAGCTTATTAATTAAATAGAACACCTCCCTTTGAACATCAGGAACAAAAACACATGTTCAAACACCATTATCTTTATATCCAATACCAGGTTTCATTATTCTCATCCCAGGGTGCATAGTTTTCAAGCTCTCCTGAGCTGCACGTTGGCTACCCGCAGGACACACTCCCTGGGGAGGCACAAGGATGGGAATCCAGGGAGTGCTAGGGTGGGAGGGGACCACAGCACCCCATCTTTCCACAGGAGACTCTGGGCTCTGCCTTCAAACTCATGTTCTCCAGGAGACAGAAATTCAGATTATCCCGTTACCAAACACTTGGACAATCAAACCTTCAGCGCAGGAACCTCACCAAAGCTGCCCAAGAGCAGCGATATCCTGACACTGCTGGTTTTGTGCTACCACTGCCAGTGGTATCTGTCCCCTCCATTTTTTTTGTCGGGATCTTAAATCTCCTATAATCTGTCTAAGGACTTCTCACCTTCTGCCACTCCAACTGTCTTTTCTCCCTTTCATGTATCCCTCAAATCCAGCTTCCTGATATTGCTCAGTTTCAAAATCTGCCTCTGGGGCAAGGCTTTGTACAACCTTCTTTCTCGGGAGTTCTGGGTCTGCAGAACCAGGAAAACTCAAAAAAATAAAAGTGATTACATTTAATTGGGGCAGCCAGGTTCCAAAGCAAAATGTACGTAATACACTGAAAAAATGTGGTATCTGTGACAAAGAAACAAGGACAGACATTTTAGGTTCCTTAATCTCTTCCTGCTTTTCAGTGAAAACAGTCCTTTCTGATGCTCAGGCAAGAAATATGCAGGAAATGTCCAAATGTCTTATTTTACTAATTTTTAATGTTAATGAGAAAAATAATTTTTTTCTGCTTATAATAAAGTCTGCTTTAAACAGTAGATTAAAAAAGACTGCAGCTGCTAAGGTTATTATAAAATAATGAGGTTATTATGAAATATGTTTTTACAATTTGCACTTTATGTAATGGTTTGTGCTATTTTATCTCTATACTTATGTGTCTTTTCTAGGAATGCATAATTTTATTTATTTGATTAAAAAAGCTTACCTTTTATTACAGTATTCACACCTGAAGAGATTTGACAGCTCTGGTATTATTTAATTTGTTTGTTATAATCCCGAAAATGGCACAACAGATTTCAAAATTAACTAGACTTAAGACAGAAACAGAGGGATGGCAAATTTGAAATCCAGGTGCTGGATCATTTTAAGTACTCAACTCTCCTGAATCACTCTGCTTTCTTTAACTATGTAACTATCATATGCATAACCAGGCACTATCAGTATTTGGTTAGCTAAGAGACATTCAGCTTTCATCCAGGCAGTGTGGAAGGGACAGTCAAAAAAAGGATTTTTCTAAGGACACAATCCTGGGCAGTGATACGAGGCTTTAGGATGACAGGCATGGGAAACCTGCAGCTAAGATGTAAAATAAAGACGTAAAATAAAGACGTAAAATACAGATGTAAATGAAATGATGTAATGCATGCTTACTTGAGAAAATCCCAGCGCATTTATTTAACATGCAGCCTACCAACGTGGCTATATTTCATGTTGGAGTTCCCAGAATTTTGCCCACCAGGACAGACATCCATGGCATAGTTAAACACCCTTCCACTTCCCGGTCTCCACTGGTTACTGGGAAACATATGACAGATGGCAGATTTCACTGAAATATGACCTGCCTTTCCCTGGTTATAGCAGGTCGTTTTGTCAACATGTAAAGAGATGAGCAAAGTAATACGTTGATGATAAATATAATTCATGATCCTAACCATGTATTTTCTTCCGAGGTACATGCAAGGTCCTCTTAGGTGATGTGAATTGTGTATTGCAAGTGAATCCAATGAGTGTGCTGGTCCCATGTTGCCTGGACCTCACATGGGGGAGATGCATGGAGCAGATGAATGGGATGTTCACTTCTAAAAATGCAACTCCAGAAAAAGTGTTTGTTTAAAATATATCATTTTGAAAACACGAATGTGATTTCGTAACCCCTTACCCCCAGAAGAGTAAAAAATATGTTTTAAATTAAAACAATGCCTTCTTCCAAATGGGAGAAAAGAATATATATTATATTCTTTATTATACATTTATCAAAATTAAAATTTGCATTTTTGGAAGACCGGGGGAGTAAAAACTTTATGAGTATGATTTTCGATTGGGATCATAGTAGTCAATTTAAGATCTGTTCGTTTCTATGGAGTTTGAAACTAGAGGAATTTTAGCTGGGCATTGTAGGGGTCTAACAGTGCCTGCTCCTGAGAAGAGACTCCTCAGAAGAAAACTTTAAAAACCTGGACAATCTCAGACAGTATTTTTCACTTATTAGTACAAAAACAGTCCTACCTCCTGGGAAGCTCAGAAAGAGTTTGTAATGTCAGGCTTGCAATACCTTTTTCAACTATCTGGAGAGGAGAAACAATGTGATTTGGCTTGTTTCAGTATTTTCCGTTATTAGTGATTTGTTTGTCTCCTCCCACGCTTCCAGCACAATGCATTTTCTCTCTTTTGTTTTGTTGCTTGAAACAAGTAGAAAAGTCACTTTGTCCAAGCACATATTAACTGAGTGCCATGTTTGGCTTTTTTATATAATGTAAGTTTTCACAAAATTGCCATAACTGTACATGCAGCCCAGCAAAACCATTCTGAAAGATATGTATTTCTTACTAGCATTAAGATCACTTTTAATTGCTTCAGTCAGGTTTAGAAATCTGAGGCTTGAAACAATGAACAAACATTTTTCTTTTAATTCTCTTCTCTCATAAATAAAAACCATTAAAATCTATAGAAGTAATGTTTTCAAATGTACAAAAAACCCCCAGTGTTCTCAAATTTCATAGAAACAGCTGGATTTCTTCTCATTTACCTTGCATCTCCAACTGCGTGGCTTCACCGATTTCAGCAGACTTATACTACCTGTCAGTGGAAAAAGATTCAAGACCAATTTTTTTGTGTGATGCATGCGAATAATACTAACAATGCAAATTTGTTAATACAAACCCCATTTCTTTTCAAAATTCTTTAGTAAAAATGAGAGGAAAGAAAAAAATGTCTCACAGATAGGAAAAAACTATTTCAAAAGAGTTCATAGAAAAATTCTTGGATTTTCACTTTTCAAAGAAAAATCAAGACAGAAGTTTTCACTGAAATATTTTCTAATATTTGGCATGGCAGTAATCTCTCCTTTGAAATCTGACCACAATCATTTGCATTGAAGTGTTCATTACTTTATGCAGGCTCGGCAAGTATTGTTGCCAGCTTTCTGACTCTATTAAGAAAGAAAAGGATTATATACTACTAAAGAAATATGTCTTTCCTGTCTTCATAAATCTTACTAGTTTAAAATTACCAGCATCTGCTTTGTAGGTTAATTTCTGGATGGCTTCTACAGTCTGCAGAGATTTTGAAAGCCATAACTGGCAGCTTAGCGACTGATAGGAAATCAATGAGGTTTAAGAGCAAACAGAATTGGGCAAAGAACTGGGAGTGTGTGTCGGGGAGGGAGAGGTTGCACCACTGGCAGCTCCAGGAACAGGAATGGGACAGTCATAAATGATTGAAGAAAATGCTTTTCTTGGCATCTCATTTTATTTAGTGCATTTTTAAAAAAGCAGATTTTTGAGTGAAGAATCTCTGTTGTTGTTGTTGAGGCACTGCCAACCTCTATCCCCAGGACACTTAGAAGCCAGAAAGCTTATGTGCCCCTCAGAAGTTGAAACACATCATTACGACACAATAAATTGCTCCAAAGGCCAGGCCTGAGAAAGTCCAGGACAAGGCAGAGCACACAAAATATGGGATACATGTTTTGCCTTCATCCTGGCAGCAATAAAAGCTGATCCCAGTCTGGATGTTTGCTGGCATTTTCTGCACAAAGACGGTTAGCAAGGATACATTCCTAAAAGTTCAGCAAGGTATTTGTGGCTTGCTGAGCAACTGCTGGGTGAAATTCTGTGATTTGTGCTGTGCAAGACTCTAGACTAGATAATCACAATGGTCGTTTCTGGTCTTAAAATCTGTGAATTTTTGAATAAAATAATTTAGATAAATGTGAGCTGAGGGAAAACCTCTCTGTCTGCCTTAGCTTAATGACTCTATTGTCTGAGCTATTTGGCAGAAATGGAGTAAGTGGAATGCAATGACTGAAACAAATCATTGATATAACTTTTATAATAACTGTATGGAAAATAATGTGTACTGTCAGTTCTGTCACTAACTGAAGGGGTCAGTAGGGACGGATATACACGTTGGTGCACTCATTTGTTTTCTTTATAAAAGTATTTTAAATGGGAAAAGCAGATAGACAAATCATTAAAAATATTCAAACCTCATTAAAATTTGGAAAAAATAGTGCTTAACACTGAACATTTTCCCTTGAACATTCTACAGTGCCAAAGATCAAATTCTGTATTGTGCATGTTATTTCAAGGAGGTGATATGGCAGTTGCCACGGTAACAAGACTTTTTAAAAGCTAAAATAAAGGATGTTGCTGACATGACCCCTCATAACAATAACTCACATGACCATGAGATTCAGGAAGATAAGATTATCTAGAGAAAAAAAGCAACTGAAAAAGAAAAAAAAAATCCTAGAATTGCATCTAGTCTTCTAAAGAAGTTTCTTTTCTCTTGTCTATCAATGAAAATAAACACATCTCTCAAATACCTTTCAGAGTCGTAAGAAAGTATGTATGTCTGCAGTTATTATTTTACTGACAAGTAACCAAATACCATGATGTTTTCACTTAAATATATAGGGTACTTCAGGTAAGGATCCATCCTGTTTTCACAGCAGAGTGGATTTTTTTTGTTCGGCAGAGGTCAGGAGAGCTGCAGAGCACTGTGAGGGGAGATGGGCCTGCAAGGGTGTGTATCCCTTGATAACAGGAGCCTGCCACGTACTGCAAGACACGAGGGAAGTCAAGGTGCATAAGACTACAACGATGGCACCCAGATCTGCAGTTGAGCAGGGAGCACACACTGCTCTCCCTTGAGCGTGAACTCCTGGTGCAGAGGAGCAGAAACAAATCCCTCCTCCGTGACCTGCTCCCAGACTGAGGTCTGTGTCCAGTACTGGGGAAGCAGCAGTGTTGACTTCTGCTGCTGACAGCTGATTGATCCTATTTCCTACTCTTTCTTCCACAGCTGAACATTTACCTGAAAACCTGTTCTGCCACTGCTCAAGAAGAATTTAGTCTATTGATAAGTAACCTGTAGAGGTTGCAAGAAAACTATAGTCAAAAAAAGTACCTGATGAAAGGCAGCAAGAAGCACAGTACTGTTACCAATGACAAAGTTATTAAGTCCACACGTCTAAAGATCACCTATGACAACCAATAGCAGTTGCACTAAACATTCATAGTAATCCCCAGAAACATGTCATCAAAGCTTCATAAGCCTGTTAGGGATGCACAGTCATAGATTGGGACAGTGAAATCTGCGTGATGGGGCAGCAGCCATGCAGCCCCTCGACCCCCAGCCTCACCAGGGCTGCAGGCAATGCTCTTCTCTGACCCAGGCACCTTTCCTGGCTGCAGGAATCGGCAATAAGGTTTGCCAGCAATCCCACGTTTTGTTGCCTTGATGGGCAGGTAGACTCTTCTTCTAAGATTCCTTCTTTTGTTCGTTTTGAATAAGATCATTTCTTCACATCTATTTTAACATTTCAGACTACCTTTGACCTATGATGACAAGGGAGTTCTTTCATATATATATATATTTATTTGCACACACGTGCACACATATGAGCACACATGCAAAAATGTATTCGCAACTATGCAGGGAAAGATGAATTTTTCATTCATTCATTCATTCATTCAGTCAGTCAGTCAGTCAGTCAGTCAGTCAGTTTCTTCCCATGTGAAAGTGAGCTGTAATCTGTCAAATAGATGTTTCCCAATCTCCCTTCAAATTTTGTGAAGTATGATACATATATTCTCTATTATTGCAACTGGATGGTAAAAAAATGAAGACTGTTTTAATTTTAAAGCTCTGTATTTTAATCTGTCAGGGGGGGTTAAAATACCAGACCCAATTAATCACTGTTTATAATTTCTTGAATATTAAGCAATTTACACCCCTGGATAATCCAGCTGCCCATTTCCAAAAGCAGACAGCACATATGTTTGACTGAGTTATTAAAACTAATGTGACTAAAACAAAAATACAATAAAAGAAGAGGCAGTTTGCAGTTCATGTAAAATGAAGGATCCAAAACTTGGATCCAACGAAACAAGTTATGACATGATACAGTTTTCATATTATACATGCTAAGACACGCTATGATTTTCATACCATAACTAAGAAAATGGAGAATCAATCCCATATTCATAAGGAGACTGGGAAGCTGAAAGACGTTCTTCCTAAACCAGCTCAGTAAGAGTTTGGAAGCAAGAGACCACATCTAGGTGCTCAGCCATAGGACCTTTATAAATCCCTGTCTGCCCCTTCTTCAAATGCAAGGAAAGGTACAGTGCAGTTTGCATTTTCCTTCTGCTGACGAAGTTCGTGCAGAACTTTGCAAAAGGACAAAGCTGAAATTTTGTCTAAGCATCTAATTGACACATTTGTTTTGAGTCTGCCCGTTTGGGACTGAAACCAGAAACTGAGCCAGAAATAAAGAGAGCTCTCAGCATAAGTCATCTTCCCTAGCAGCAAATACAGCCTATTTCCAGCCTATTGTACACAGATTTTATCCTTTTAATGAACTTTTACTGTAAATTCTTCTTTCCACATACCCATAACTTAAGGTAAGTATAAGTTTTTCTTTACACTTGCTATTATTTTTGCAGGCAGTTCTATTTTTGCAGGAAGGGATCAAGAGTGTGTAACTTATTCAAATTTTATTTTACTGCTCTGGAGTTCTTAGAATTCAAAAAAACCACCAAACGTCAAAAAATCAAAAGGTCTTCCAGAAGCATTTATGTTTTATCTCTGACTCAAAAAAAACCCAAACCAAACCAAAACCCAAAAAAGTCCATAAAATGAATTCTTTCTTGGTTTTGAGAAAAATGGTCTGAGAAATAAAGGTTACGAGTTAACAGTTATATATAAGGCTTACCTTGTGTCCTCCGATATCGTCTTGTTCTTGAATATCACCTTGTTTACAGTCACTGAGGTCAAATGACTTATTGTACAGCAAACATAATGTGATGCCAAATGTAGGTCCTTACTTTGAAATATGGATGTATGTAGTCCCAGCCATCATCCTCTCCTCGCTAACCTTTGCAAAAATCCTGTGTGCTCAGGAGAGCAGGTTAGTTATTGCTTTAAATACTTTGCTGAAAATCCAAAGTAATGTTGATATGCATGGAATTATTGCAATAATTCTGGATTAAAATAAATATTGCTGAAGGAATGTCATACACAGCAAGAAAACACAATGGAGTTTGTTGGCAGTCATCTGTGGTAGAGGGAAATGCCAGCTAAGGAAAAAAAATCTTTCCTACATTGATTGTTCAAGTTAGTATGATAGACAATGGAAATTCAATTCTTAAGTTGTCTGTTCTGGTTAAGATCTTATAGAGAACTGTGGGAAAAACTGATCTTGCAGTTTTGTTGCTGAAAAAAATTCAAATAAAATATTGTTTTGCTCAAACAAAAACATTTAATTTTACCCAAAATATAATTTTCATCTTTAATAATATTTTTCTTTATTAAAACTTGTGAATTAAAAAAATCTCTATAGGTATTCTCTCCAAATACTTTTTGAAAACAAAAAGTAACTTTTTGTTATAAAATTATTTTGAAAAAAATTATTATAATATTTTAATAGTTTCACTTTCTATATCCCTCACTCATAATACACATTTGGGGCATGCTAGAATATTGGCTTAGTGTCTTCAATGCACTTTCCAGTGAACAAATTATTAAGTCAAACAACTTCATCTAACTGAACTTGTAACACTGCCATAAAGAAAGTTAATTCCAACCAGAAGAAGAAACTAACAGAAGACTGCATTTTTGATCGTCAGCAAGAAGACTGCCCGTCAAGAAAGCAGCAACTTACAAAAAACAGAGCAGGGAAATTCTGAAATGATAAAAATGTAAAGGAGCCATAGAAGGTTAGCAGGATTCTCCCCCTGATATTGCACAAAATCATTGGCCACAGCTGTTATTGAGTAAGTATAAAGAAATGATGAAAACACTAAACAATATTTCCCCAGAATACCCCCCAGGCCTTCAGTGATTTTTCGCTGAGCCATAGGTGGTTATTTATGTAGAACAGCCTCAAAGGGCTTTTTTTCCATAAATTTCTCTGTTCTCTTTTTGAAGCCACACACATTTTATGTCAACCATACCATGGAGCAGAGAGTTCCAAGCTTACCTATGAGCTGTGCCACAGGCCACATCCTTCTGTTGGTTTTGAATGCATTACTTGCTAATTAAAAGTGATTCTTTCTCATTTTCACACTGAGAGAGGCAGTAAACAGTTTTTCTACTCATCTCACCCTCTGTGATACAGGTTTTATAAATGTGCATAACATTTCTCGTCTCTCTTTTCCTGACTGGCAAAGTCCTTCTTTATTAACTCTTCAGAGTGCTGTCCCATACGTCTTACCATCTTTGCTGCCCTTCTTCTAAACATTTCCCAGTCCTACCATACATTTATTGAGGTGGAAGAGCAGGACTGTACGCAGCAGCTGAGGCACTGGTGTGCTATGGATTTATGTGACGGATTAACAATGCTCCCATGTTTGTTGCCACCCCTTTCTAGGTTGCTAATACTGGATTAGGATGATGGAAGGATGACACTGCACAGTAGGTGTTTGTGTCATCTTAAATTAAATTAAAGGAGAGCAGCCACCCAGATGTAAAACCTTCCCATTGCATTTACAAAAAATGATGGTCGCAAAAACATTGTCACATTTCCGTCTGCTTCACAAACGCTGGCTTCATTTCATCCTTATGGGAACAGCACCTTGTTAGCATAATTAATACCTCCCATAAAGCAAGTCAGTGGAAAGGCTGAAGTTCAGTATGGCTGCTAAAAAGTCAACACAGCTATGAAATAGTACATTTTTGCCAGAAACTGCATTTGGTTATATCTGTTAAAAACTCTGAGGCAAACTTAATTCTGAGTTTTATCCTCTGTGTGTGAAGGAAATCTTCTATAAGAAAAACCATTACACTTATTCAGAGTTTTCTTAAGGTATTTGTCTTCATGTGTCTGCTCAAAGGAAAGAGAAAGGCTTAATTCCTACAAGGTTCACTTATCTCTTTGACAGTAATACATCTTCTAGCCAAAATAAGAACCAATTGAACCCAGTCCATTGTAATTTTAAACAAATATATTTTCATTTTCCTGTGCCCCAAAGAGTCACGTGCATGTGCTGTAATCTGCCATAGTGGTTCTGGAAATCACCGTTACTCTTGCAGCTCACCTCAAACTGTAGGAATTTCTGGACTTTTCCGAGCTCAGAGAAATTAAGCCCATGGGCAATTTGAAGAAAAATACAGGAGCACAAGGAGATGAAAAGGAAAAAAGAAACACTTGGGAATAAATAATTGCTGCTTTCCGCTTTTTGACAGAATTCTGTTGTTCAAATACAAAAACCAGCAGTTACAGATTATAAGTACTTTTGAAATTATGTATTTTTAGAAATTAAAATAAATGTGCACTTAACGTTCCCTGTTCTAGAGAAGGTCCTACCAGTCTGCTCATACTCTAACAATAACAAACTAAAGAAGTTGTATGAACATTAAACTCTTGAACAATCGCTCAGAGGCAATACTTGGTGACGGTGAAACTGAGGGATAAGGAGGCGGAAAAACAGTAGGTGGAAAAGATGTAAGAGGAATGGGGAGAAGACAGAACGGCGGACGCAGTGGAGGGTGGAGAACTGACAGCAGTATTCAAGGTCTAAATTCGCTATTAGCTTGCAAGGAAATGAAGTAATATCATTTAAAATTAGCAAGGTGGGTTGCTGAGATACATGCAGAAAATAGAGACTTCAGGAACTGTCAAAGAAAACACAAATTATCTTTTGACGATCTGTGTGTCCTGCAGTCTTCCCATTCTTCTAGTGAGCAGAGCTCGCTGCATGAGAAAGAGTCACAGATAAATACACAGCTATAAGTTCAACTGTCTTTTCCTCTCTGTTGGATATAAAATTATAATTTTGCAAAAAGCACCCGCTTTTACGATCTTGCTCAATTCTTTTTGTGTTTAAATCCCAGCTGGGATCTGAAGGTTAGTATTTTTCTGAGTATTTCACAAACCTTCAAAAATGTTAGCCCACCCATTCATGTGCTATCTGAGCCCCAGGGAGCTGAAAAGAAAACTCAGGGTGTGCATGGTTCTGAATTTGAATTATCATCCATCCATGCTTTGGTGTGGTAACTTTTCATAAGAGTAAAAAGGCACAGTGGTTCTGAAAGGGACTATGAGTGTTTACACTAGTTCATGGAACAGACTCTTGATTCTCATACATTCATTCATTTCTCTTTGCAAGCCCTTCAGTTCTCTTTGACAGTACTTTCTGAATCATACTGAAAAGATAAGGACATTTCCATAGACTATGAAAATGTGACATGGCAGAATGCAACGCCATGTGAAAAATTACACAGAATTTACAGTAAAACATAAAGATGATGTGTATAGTTTTTGATTTTTTTTTAATTGTTTAGTATTCAAATAAGACAGAAGCAATTTGTATATTCATGAAGAAAATCATTTCACAACCAAAGGGGTTCTTCTTCTTTTAAAAAGGAAGGAAACTGTCACTTGGTATTTTAAAATTAATATTTTCCCTTCCAAGTACACGTCATTCTCAGTAAATATAATGTAATCAACACGTGCATTTTCAGATAGTTACTGACATTGGGGGTGGGGCTGTGTGCCCCCAGGAATCAGTTGATCCATACACAAAGTCTGTTGCCTTTCCTGAGTGACCTTCAGGGCTAGAGAGCACAGACAGCCTGGGAATACGGATTTTTTAAATTGATTTACCCAGTGCCCAAATGTTGGTGATGATCCCTGTGAATGGTAGTTCTTTCTATCTTGTGAATCTTGCCTGGTGCTGGTGTCTCTTCGACAGATACGTAGGTAGATAAACTGGGCCATTTATGGTAATGTTCTCCTTTCCCATTTTTTTTCCCCCAAAATGAAATGGCAGTGGGGGAGCATATTCCCTAGCATGCTAGCATGGTTTATTTCCTTCAACAGAATGTGTTAGCTTTCCTCTTCCAAGGAATATGGTCATATGAAAGAGGCGGGAGGCTCCATTAGAGCAAATCTGAAACTGCAACACTTAGATGGCAAGGAAATCCGAAACCATAGCATAGTAGATAATTTTGTCCAGTTGCTTCTGAAAAATGAAAAACTATAAAAACACAGACAGGCATAAGCTGTCTGATATAAAGTTGAGCAGCAAGGTTCTTTCAGTCATTTGGAAGGAACTCTGGTATCCTTTAAATTTACCTTTTCCCTCTGCACATCCTTTGAAAAGAGCAGGCTAGAATTATTCCTCCACTAAAAAAAATTCCATGAGAAATTTATTTTCAGGGTTTTAAAGTTTTCTGAGTTTTTGTGACAAAAATAAAATAAAATGCTCACTTCACTCCCAGACACCAAAAGAATTTTGATTTTAAATGACATAGGGATTTTTAATAGAATTTCGTATTTCATCAGAAGACCTTTTATTTCAGAACTGGGGAAAAAAATCCAGTTCTGATATTTAGCTATTTTGTTGAATGGAGTTAAGCTCTTCTGTAGTGTCTCGTAACGTTATGGTCTACTCCTTAAGCTACAGGGCTCAAAGAAGTGCAGAAGCTGTCTAGTTGAAATAGCTTCAAATGACTCGGTGGGCATTTCTCAAGGAAAGTCACACTGATAGAAATCACATATATACAGGATCAGACACGTATCTTCAAGAGTTATTTATTGTTTGTCTAAACTCTCTTCTGATAAAATTTAAACTGTGAAGAGACAAGAACTTATTAAAGCATTATGTACAAACTTGCATTTAAAAGCAAGCAAATATTGAGAATATCAAATCTGACAGCCTAAAAAAATGCTATGTCCAAAGAAGATTGCTAGCAGAGCTGCACAGAGGGTCCTGGTATACTTTTGACTCTGCAGGAAATTTTACAGTGACAAATCTGTTTAAACTCCAAATGGGAATTAAGATAAAAATGGAGACAGGGCAGAGAGGGACTTTGAGTGGAAGGTTTCCATCTCTCTCTTCTTCCAGTAGTCTACGGAGGTGTTCAGCACCTCGACTTCACAGGTCCCAGGCATCCCAATGAGGCATCCGGAAAGGACGACAAAATCATTGTGAAAAATGTGACTTTATGGAAGAGGTCAGGAGACAATTCAGTTGTCGCTGGAGTGTTCTTTAATAGCATTAGGTACAAGGTTGCATTTCTCTTCCCAGAAGTCATTCACTACACTCTCTGTCTCCTCAGATGAATGGAGCAGGCTCTTTACCAGCAAGAGTCTCATTCATTATATCAGTCTGAGTCATTCTGTAGGAAACAACCAGAACATCACTGAACAAGACAGATTTCTATAGGAAAGAGTATGTGGTTGTATATTAGAGTAACCACTTCACGGGAATCCATTTTCCTTTTCTATGTGTAAGCTAAAGAGGAGAAAGCACTCAAATAAGGTTTGCTACCCACATTTAGATGGAGTATTCATGCCGCTTAAAGAGCCAGGTTGTGCAAACCAGAACATACAAACAGCTCCAGTTTTTGTCAGAGTTGTCCTTTACTTACAATTTATTTACAATTCCAGTGTCTCCATTTTGGGGTTTCTTTTATAGACTGAAAAATTGTAACTTTCCATCTTTTAGTAACCGTCTAAAGGTAATTATAATTATCTGTAGATAATAAGAAACAGCTCTTTCCAAACACTGATTAGATGTCATCAATAAACATTAATGAGGTAGTCTTAAAAAAATGGGCGAAAGCACAAGAGTTAAAATATTTTTAAAGTAAAATACATGTTTGGAACAACTGAAACAATCTGAGAGTTCAATTCAAAATGTATTTAAATATTTTTTTGGCTACGAAAAATCTGAAAAAAAGATTCAGAATAATTCTTGAGTTTAACATGTGTATTAGAAGCAGAAACCAATTTGATTCTAAATGTATCTAAAAATTATATGATCAAGCTTCTTAAGATGTTAAGGGATCAGGATTAAAATCCAAAGGGTTCTTCCTACTTCTGTGTTATACATTCCTGGGAAAAAAAAATTAACTTTTTACATATTTCAAAGTATGCCTAATTTATCACAAAGCAAAATTAAAGGACACAATTCCTTTATGGGGATCTTCTCTTCTTGGATTTTCACTTCTGATAGGAAACAAAACATTTCTTTTTTAAATTGCTTTGAACTTATTTTTCATTTTGCCCACACAGAGCCTCACTTTTACTAGTACCAGAAAAAATAAATCATGTAATTGGCAGACGACCATGAATTTAAAGGCATTAAGTCCCACAAGAGGAGTAATGATATTTTAAGGTAAGAAGAGCAGGATGTAATATTCAACTATGATAACATGACCTCTATATATCAATAAGGACTACCTTGCAGCTTTTTTTTTAAGTTGTACAATGCTTTTTCTACTAAAAAAAATAGATACACAACTAAAATACAATAAGAAGAATTAGTAATGAGAAGGAATGGAAATATATTAGAAGAAATTATTTTGGTTTGTTTTTATTTTGATGGAGCAGCTTGTTTCTTATGTGAGCAACTGGGGCAACTATAATGGGGTTTTATTCTGTGAGAGAGATGACAGTCTTTGACAATCTGATTTTTGATGAGCAACTGAGCATAGTACATATAGTAGTAGCTGATAGAGGACAGAAAGACAAAACCAGTGGGCATTTTTTGATGTAGACATACCTCAGAGTACAAGGGCATACCTGAAACGCAACTCCCAAGACAGCAGCTGAAATTTTAGGGAGGCCAAAGTACACACATAATGCACAGCAATTTGCAGACATCTATGTGTAGGCAGTTATTGCACTGAAATGTTCTCTTCAGCATACTTCAAGCACTAGTAGGAGACATTTCTCACCCATTAGATGATTTTTGATCTGCATGAAGGATAGATAGGTGAAGACATGAAGAATAGCAGCAGTGCAACTGGAGCACCTAGTTGTTATTTTGGGGGTTTTGTATGAGGATAAATGGAAGAGCCGGAAATTTTGAAGAAGTTTAAGTAATGAGATAGATGGTGATGAAATAGGCAATGAAAAGACCCTAGAACAGTTTAGAAACATCAAGATAATACTGAGATTGTTTTTAAAGGCCAATTACTGATTCATCAAATATAGATGATGTCAAATCAAACTAGTTTCCTTGTCTTAACACTGTAACTGTCCTAGTGAGTAATGTGATAAAACTCCACTTTAGTAAAGGGATTTGACATTGTTAAAATTTACAGTCAAGATGAAATCACCATGATGTGGATGCATAGCAGCCGCAAAAAATACTCACAGAGTGTAGATAGCACTTCATTATTGAATAGGAAAGTGAGTAAGCATCTTATATTAAAAGAACTACATATAGTTTAGTCCAGGCAGTGAAAACAAGTGAGAGATGGTAAGAAAAGAGGTAGGAAGAAGACAATATGATAACAGCCTGCCAGTAAATAAAAGATTATCTTAAGAAGGAGAGTGTTTAATCATTCCCTGTGCCCTGAGCACACAGGAGGAGAGAAAATAATTTAATAAGAGGAAAAGAACAGGCAGAAAATTTTCCAGTCATGAAGGGACATCCTGTGAGCCATGGGACATGAAATATACACAGATTGCAAACTCTCTTTATCCAACGGGTTTTTAGAAACAGGTTTTACAGACATAGATTAGAAAAACTAGAGATACTTGGTCAAACCAAAACACAGACTAAAGGATCATTTCCCATTTCTTCCAGCACTATGTTTCTAGCTTCACTACAATTTATTAGCAAACAGGTCTATGATATAGCATAAAGTATTATACCATCTGGTTTTGTAAGGCAAAGTAGCTCCCCTGAAGTCAATAGGGATCATTTGATTTCTGACAAATGAATATTTGATTGTAGGAATCTTTCACTTAGTACAAAAAAAAACCAAACAAAAAAAAAAACAAAAAAGCACAACCGTTAAAAAAAAAACAACACAACACAAAACTTTTCTTGCTAACCATCAAAGAACAGAAAACTACTTTTCAGCTAAGGCAAATTAAGAGATCCAACAAAGGCTGCATATAGGTTTCTGGGCAACACAGAGGAAATATTATGAGAAGAAACCCAAAGTACTCCCTAGCAGGCAAGGCAACTGTCCCTAAGTACTTTCCTCTGGCACGATTTATACTTGTAGTAGTAACATCTTAGAAAGTCACATTTTCTAAGTACAAATTTACCCGAACACACTGAGGTGTCAAACATCTTCCATTTTAGGGGAATGTTCAAATATGAGATGCTTGAAAGCAGTTATTTTATAGCCCAACCCTAAGCACAGTGGCCTGTTATTACTCTCTTATACCACTGAAAATCTTTACTGTAGAAATAATTTTTAAAGTTCTCTCATCTTCCCTTTCCAGAATGAAAAATGAAACCATGAGGTGCCAGAATGTGTAAATATAGGATTATTTTTTTTAATGTTTTTCTGTGCATTGGATGGGTTTTTCCTTCTCATTCGCTTATGGAAGCTAAATGTGAAGTTCTTAGGATACTGATGTTGAGCTGCTCATGTAATATATTTCTTTCCTTCCACCATTGTGCTTCTCATGAGATTTTTTTTCAGACTAACAGTGCCCAAGAGGCCATAACAATTTAAATAAGCTGCAAGCTATTAATCAAACATGAAGACTTTTACAGGAATCAAAACAAATTGAAAGCCATACCTGTTTTTAAGAACAGCAGTAATTAATGAGGAAAGGAATGCAGGTCAATCTAACAAGATAACTATTGGAAACTAAGCATTGCAAAACACTTTAATATTGCAGGAGACCTGGGTCTGACAAGATATTTAACAAACAACAACTAAAAAATGCTAATTATCTATTTGAAAAGAGATAAACTTGTACCACTAACATTTTTGGAACAGAGATAATTTTAACATTGAGCTTGTAACCAGAAGATGGAAAGCTGTGAAAAGATTTTCAGACAGTTTCTGAATTTGTTGGGCTGCGCCCAGCTTTGCGTTGCAATAGCTGTCTGGGATATAAAACAGAATAAAGGAAGGAGGGAGGCCAGCCTTGGAGCCCAAGTTCATTTACATGTGGAGCTCACTCATTTTGATTAGTTGGTTACTCAAACACACAGGTCTCATTTGCACCCCAGAGTACCTGCTTTAGTGGATGGGTGGCCTACAAATTCAGCACTCTATTCAACTGGAATATTTTTTACGAGGTTTGGCCCAAGAAATTCAGAAAAAAAAATAAAAATAGGGAGGAAGGGTGTTCAAGTTAGCCGAAAGTATATTCTAGGCACAAAATCTGTCAATAAATGGCATTAGTAGGAAGTTCTTTCTTGTGAATTTTTTGGGAAAAAAATGTGTCTGTAAGTTAGAACAACATATATCAGGAAATCAGAGTGAGTCACCACTTAGAAGGACATAAGAAGGACAAGAGCTGCTCTAAAAATATATAGAAGAAGGAAACAAATGCAAGTATTTAAATTCTTATTTACAGGAGAAATTGCAACTAACAAATGGCAAGAATGAGATGAGAATATTTATGGCTTAAATTGCTTCACTTCTCCTTAAATCCACAAATATATTCCTAACCTGTGGTAATAACGTACTTGCAATAATAACCAAGGAAGGTGGTAAGGCAAAGAGCAGAAAAGAAATTTAAATGGAGTACAGAAAATTGGGTCTAAAATTTGCTTCTTCTCTCAATTATCAATGATCTGTGTTGAGTGTATTACCTGAAAAAGGGTCGTGTTTAAAGATGAAGGCAGCCAGGGAAACACCGTTCAGTACAGTTTATTACAGCTAAGCAGGAAGCTCCTGACAGAACAGAATGGAGATGGAGCTGCACACCCCGACCAGCCGGGCTGAAGGCTGAAATGAATGCCAGCAGGAGATTATCAAACATTATGGGACTACATGGGTACAGTGGCACCAGGAAGGAGAGCGGTGGACCGTGATGAACTCATCCTCCTCCATTGCACCGCTCCTGTGGTGTGCAGGCAACGGTTTTTGCAAAGCAAGGACAACTTCGTGCCTGCTTTGCCAGGACTCACCGGCAGAAAAGTTACAGAGCAGGTGATGCACTGCATTTGGGGCGGGTACTTTTCTTCCCTCCTGAAAGTCGTGAGGGAGCAGACTCCTCTCAGCTAACCGCCCTGCCTCCTCTAAAGGCTGGCTGCTCGTGCAGTGCCCCTCACTAGCTGCAAACTGTTGCGCCGTGACATATCTATCCCAGGATGAACAGGGATTGATCATTTGCCTTTTATCCTTCTGTGGCAAGAAGGTTGGAAGAGGCTTGCTAAGAGAAGCTAATGAGGAAACTCAGTTAAAAAGTGATTTGAATAGTGGAGCGGGAAGGATGGAGCCAGTCAGAAGAAGAAAAGACGCATGAATGTCAGTAATACAGCAGGACACAGCTAGTGAGAGCAAAGCTGGGCGACTCTGTGAGAAACAACTGCATGGTATTTCAGTACCACACTGTCATTGAGGAGTGTCCAGAGTGAAAACAGAGAGCAACGAATTTTGTCGTCCTACAGCACAACACGTACTGTCCACTGTATGGAGACAGCAATGCAGCCTGCCATATTGATGTCCCTTCGATACGACCTGAGTGTAACGAAACAGCCACAGCCATTTTTGTTAAAAGCCAAAACCACTCCTCTTGTCTAAGCAGACTGCTGTTGCAAACCATGCATTATACAGTACCTTCTAAGACGAGCTCTTATTTTTAGGCTGTTGCTTAAATTTCCCTGACGAGAGTGATCATTGTACAGATTGCTCTCAGCTGGTACTGACGGTATGGGGACCCCTTCCTTTCTTAGGCAGTGAACATAAGTTGCAATACAAAACCCAAAGTTCAGAGTTGGTAAAAACAGCCCACGGGTGCTGGAGAGATCCCTTGCAGTTCCACAGGATGTCAGGTGAGAGCCTGCAGTGTCAGAGCTGAGCCATCGCGTAACACAGGACACAAGAGGACACATTTATTATACACCCTTTGGAGGTAGCCTGCTGGCAAAATGGAGAAATTAAAATACCCAGGAAAGGACAAATATTTTTAAGGACTGTGTGCCAACAGTTTGAGAGACAAGAAAAATAAGATA
Organism: Sagittarius serpentarius; assembly: GCA_034782735.1. Taxonomy (NCBI): domain Eukaryota; kingdom Metazoa; phylum Chordata; class Aves; order Accipitriformes; family Sagittariidae; genus Sagittarius; species Sagittarius serpentarius. The sequence continues at coordinate 1,327,986 of JAVKLA010000027.1, forward strand.
TGACAACTCAGCATCCCAACTGTGCAAAACCTTTTGTGAAGAGGCTGACACAAGCGGTCCTACTCATAGGATGTTGGTGTATAGACTGAGCATATTCAGTGACAGGACTGAGTAGAGAACCGTACAACGTTTTGAGAGAGAGAGGGAAAATACGAAGACCTCAGATACAGACAGGACAACAAATTCAGGCGAAGGTAGGACCCAGGTATTGCTGGATTTGATAGCTGATGCATTTTGTTCACTAAATAGGCACTGAAAAAATGGGAAGGGATATTGCTGTGCAACCAGTGAATAACCAGTTTAGTAGCTATATTTAAGAATATGCAGTGTTTCAGACACCCACAAGCCCATTAGTCTGACCTCTGTGTAACACAGGGCTCTAGATCAAACTGTGAAGGAAAGAATAAAGAATGGAAAGGAAATGGGAAACAGGACAAACTGCAGCAGACTACATAAGGTCAATTTGATATCTGTATGAAACAAGGTAATTAAAGGTCCAGAGTAAGCAGGCACAATACAGCTAATCTACATGAACTTCCATGAGATTTAAAGCCGACCACACTGGAGAAGACAGGCACTAGTTAAATCACAGAGCAAGTAAGGAACTGGCTAACACGAAGCAGCATGAGGTGAACAAATTTCCTGATGACAGGAATTTTGAGGCATTGCCAATATCTGAGGAGGATCAGAATATTTTATGGGAATAACTGAATGATCATGAGGCTTGGAAAGACAGAAATAATTCAAATTTAAAAGCGCAATGTGCAAAAGTGCAAATCATGCCTTAGTAAAAAAGACAGCAAAAATGACTGCTCCAAGCTGACTCATCTTCAGCTGAGAGCTAAAAAAGATAAAAACGTCTGGGCAAACCAATGCATTGTTAGGAGAGCTATGATCTACCAATGTGTTGCAACAGAAAAAAAAATTAAAATACATAAAAATAAAAATCCAAAGATCTATCAGTTATCGTATTTCCAGGGGAGATAAAGGTGTGTCAGTGAGACTGTACAAAGCATTGAGGAAATTCCAGCTGGAGAAGAATTTATAATTCCAATCATTCACAATCAAAAAAGACAAAGTCTGACTGGAATGCAGGAAAGGAATAAGCCTGTCTTACCAAATGAGACCAAAACAGCCTGCCCTGTTTAGCTTAGCAAAATGAAGCTTGAAATTGAACTTATTTTCATAAAGTGGGGTAAACAACACGAAAAAAACCTAACGGTCACTGTAGTAGCAGAGATAGGTGCATGAAAACAAACACACAAATGCCAAATACTTTTAGATTGCAGATAGGGACTAGTTGCATCAAAAAATGAATAAGGAAGGGGCTAATGGGAAGTAGAAGAGTGAGATAATGAAATTTCCCAATGACACAAATTTTGAGACAAGTCAATAAAATGGAGTTTTGGAATAGCCTTCTAAAACTAGGTTACAGGAATAAAAAGGATCAAAATTAAAAAAACCCTAATACATTTAAGATAGAGCTCCATGAGTTCATGAAAGAAATATTGATACAGTTGACTGAGCTAGCAGGAGACTGGACTTGCTGACCCTTGCAGTCATACATTCTTAGATTGCTTCTTTAGAAATATGTAACTTTATGTTAAAGCCTTCAAAAAGCCATGAGTTACATTGGATTTTTAGAAACACCTGACCACCCCAGATGTTTCTGTTCTGAAGAAAACAATAACCTCCCCCCAAAGCTCACTGACAAATTTAGAAACAACTTCATCGTGAGCAAATATATCCAAATTTGTTCCATCTTTTTGACAGTTGTAAAATAGAGCCAAGGAGAAAAAGGAACCTCTTTGCCCCACCTCCGTTCTTGACTTGTAGGCCACAAGGAATTAGATATTCTTCCTGTTCCTTGTTAAGTGTGCAACACAGCCCTGTGATTTACACCCTTTAAAGGGATTCTACAGTGAAAAATCTTTCCAGGGGCCCTAATGAAGGCCATTATGTGCTCTTAACATGCGATTAATGTATGTTTAAAATTAGTGGGTCTCCTTATTAATGCTCTGCTGTTGCGCTTATCTGATGTTTACTTATACGAAACAATGAAACAAAATAAATGAACCCTTGTTCAGCAGGAGCTGTCAAATTAGAAACTGTTACAAAGTAATAATTAGGGAAAATGGATCACAATGTTCAGGCTTCAGCAATGATTGTCCCTTTGTGGGCCATTAACAAAATCTAGTCATTGGATCTGCATGCAATTTTAATGAAGCCACAAGTAAACAAACTGCAAAATTATGTGGGCAGGAGTTTGCTCACTTTATGAGGCAGACTTTCGTATGATACTGGTTTGGGTTTTTTCTCCCTCTTTTCCTACCCTTTGCTCCTCACGCCAGTGATTCTGGTTAGAGAGGATTAATTTAAGACTTCCTCTCACACTGCGGTATTTGAAAAATGGTGATGTCTTCTGACCCCTGTAGTATAGGTTAGCTGCAATTATATGAGCAGGGTAGGCTGTATTTTTTATTATTTATTTACTTATGAAAATGTAGGAATCATAAGGACGAGCTCGAGTCGCTGTGACAAACCTACAATTCCCCAAATGAAGTGTAGGGCTCTGGTGCAGGGTGGATTGATGCCAAACACCAGTGAGGAACCAGCTCCACCAAGACACCCTTCCAGAGAGCTTCGCCCTGATTTCTCCTCTTCCCATCGCTGCTCAAGAAGAAACAGCGGGTATTTCAGCTTCCAGCGTTTGCAGGAGGACAGAGGCAGTTTGCGCCTTTCCTCTTTTTTTTTTCTTTTTTTCTTTTTTCTTTTTTTTTCCTTTTTCTTCTTTTTTCTTTTTTTATTTTTTTTCTTTTCCTTTATTCTTTTTTTTTCCTTTGTTCCTTTTTCCTTTTCCTTTTATTCTTTTTTCTTTTTTTCCTTTTTTTCCCTTCCTTCTTTTTTTTTTCTTTCTTTTTTCTGTAAAGAAAGTTTCCAGCAGCCCAGCTGCCTGTTCACAGGAGGCTCAGGGAGGTGAGGCAGTGGGTGGAGGCGGTGGCGGCGGGTGGCAGGGGCGGATGGGCACTGGGCTTTGCAGGGAGCGGGGCTTGGCCACCCCAGCTCCTGGCCACAGCAGAAGGAAAGTGGTGGAGGAAAGGATGCGCAGGCTGCAGGCAGGGAGGAGGAAGACTCTCTCCCGGGGCCACTTGTTGTTTTACCACCTCTCCACAAATTAGTTAGTTTGGGGGGGGTAGGGGGGTGTCAAGGGGGCTTCAGTGATTTTGCTTGCCTTCAGTGGATCTTGATAGTGCTTGAGAATGTTGACAGAGCAAGTGATGATGCTTATTAGGTTCATTTATTTTCTTGATAAGCATCTAAACAGAGAGATAAATCCCCTGGTTTCTTAAGCAGCAATACCATTGCTTTCAATATCTCTGATACTCCTTCATTTAAAGACTCATAAACCGTTTCTGTCTTTTCCCAGAAATTCCCTTTGGGCAATCTACTGACAAATATAAACTGGCCTCTCCATTTGGGCTGGAGAGTCCCACTGCTTCAGATTTGGTCATGAAATGTCTGGAATTGGAAACTGTGGTCTGAAAAAAATATTTTTGTAGGTTACAAGAAAAGGAGTTTGAGTCCTAAAAATATTTAATGTCCAGACAGCTTTGAGGAAGAAGATGTTCCAGCTACGGGGTATTCTGTCCATCACTCATCTTCGGTAATGAATGAGCAAGGCAGGCTGCTCAGCAGCTCCTGTATTTCCTCTCTGGGGCATCCTCGGGCCACCACTGAGTTTGCAAAGCTGCCACAGGTAGAGCCAGGGGTTCGTTCTGTCCCCCTGGGCAAAGGCTGCCCGTGTAGAGGGCTTGCTTCCCCCTGGACACATTCAGCAAGGCCTACAAGAGCACAAGAAGCTAAAATTAAGGAGCCCAGGGGTCACACGTGAAGGAACATATTCATTGTCACTAAACAAAAGTCATTGCTCTCATCGGCCTATAAAAACATGCTAAGGCAATGAGCCAGGCAGAGAGGCCATTGCAATGGGAGGTAAGCTGCTGTGGAGTTGCAGGGGTGGGGGGGATTTTTTTTTCCGCTTGTAGCAACCTATGTCCCCGGGAGGCTGCAATGTGTGTTGCAGTGCTATATGGCAAATCACGGCTGCTATGGCAAAGCAGCAAGTGGCAAAGCTCTGGAGGTAATATAGTAGGAAATAACTGGGTGTGGGTTGACTTTGAGTCTAGCACCACTACCACAAGCCTAACTGCAAGGCAGATAGCAAGCACTGAGATTTGAAGGGCGTATGCGCTGACACCTGCACGGAGCCAGCCAGCTTGTGAAGTTATTGTGTCCTCTTTTTGTTTTCTGTTTTCTTCAGATGTTTTTGAAAGGTTTTTGTCTGAGGCAGCGTCACCTGTAGATATGCTGGATGAAGCTTATATTGTCCTTTGTGACAGGAGTCCAAATCTTGGGAAGCAGATGCCTTATGAGAAAAGAAAACACTTGTCATTGCTTCACTTCCACTTGATTGCCTTTCTGCAATATTTAACCAGGAAATGGCTATATGGAGCTCAAACTCACAAGTGCCATTGCCCTAGCCACCCTACATATACCATTCACCTGTAAAGCCCAGGTACAATTCAGCCAATATCCCCAATGCCTGCCTCCAGTTCCAGCATCACATTATACATTTCCCTGGATCCCTGAGCATGTTCTCTCACACCATACAACGTGGCCAGTGCAGGTAGGGCACAAAGCCCATCCCTATTTGAATGATGAGCTTCAAAGCCAGATTTGATAAACTATCCCAAGAAAGAGGATGACTGGACAAAAATAGGTTCAATTTAAAATTCTGTAAGTGAATTAAAACTGTAAAACTGACAGAAAGTTGAAAGCTAGGACTGTGAAGCCTTCACACATAACACAAAATTACTTTTATTGATTTATTTCCTCTAACATCAGATTAAGTTATTTCTCCTTATTTTAAAAGTCAGATTTTTTTTTCCTGTCCTTTTCTGCTGACTGGCTGTTCTGGTCTTGTTTTGTTTTGTTTTTTTTTAAAATAATTCTTTTACGAGAGAAACCTGGAGACCCTAACACTACATTGACCCCACAGCAATGAAGCAGCCTCACAGAAATAATCGTCTTCCGCCCACCCAATCCTCTGTCAAGTTCCTTGTACAAAAAGATTGTACAAGCATGGAGAAAGACATAGGCTTGGCAAACAAGATGTAGATATCAAAAAATCCAACAGGGAAATGAAAATGACATTCTTATCTTATTTTCTCTTTAGTACCTGTCAAGAGCTTAGGTTAATGGAAACCACCATCTCAGAGGTTTTGAAAGGCTTTTTCTCTTAATTCAGCATTAACAAAACCCCTAAAATTAAAGGGCAGAATTAGGCAAACTCATTAAAATATATTCTATACCCAAACAGCCACATAAATATACACTCCTTTCATACCACTGCATGTCAAACCTGAAAGATTCCAAGCTTTGGGGCAAGTCCTGAGCTCATCCTAACCCTGCACTGAGCCCAAGCTGTGCGTCAGGACCCTCAGCATCTCTCTTTCCTTGTCCTTTTTTGCACTTGGTGGGAATGAAGACGGCCAGGGGAGATAAGAGCTGTAACCAGCTCCCAACGTGGACCACCAGAGGACCACGAGCTTGTGGCAAGCTGCAGTGCCCTCCCAGAACTCAGTGCTTATATAGCCACCAGGTTCTGCTTCAGGATCAAGAGCGCTCAGCCCTGGCTAGAGACCTGATGGTCCTTGGGTGAATTCCCTGTCAGACCCCTTGCTTCATGCGAAGAAATACAAAAGCATGTCTTACCTTATTTCAGTATCATTGAGTGGATTTAGTTCCCACTACAAGATAAGTAATCTTCTGCTGGTGAAGATAGCAGGGGTTTTTGCTATCAGTACTATATATTCTAGAATAAACTGATAAAAAAATCTCTCATATAAGTGTGTCTGCAACTGGCATCACACACATAAATTCAGCTGCAGGGAACTTGTGCATATTCTTAGTAAATTCCCTTTTCCCGTCAGGGATTCCTACACCTACAGAGAAGGACCATCCACTGAAAGATGTAGCAAATAAAGTCTTATCAGCTCTCAGCTTTCACTCTTAATATGCTACATGACCTACTATAAAGACAGAGAATGAAAAAATTCAACCGTGCCTACATCAGCTGAGCAACTTCCCTCTTTAGCCATAACTTTGTTATTTCCTCACTGACCGTTTCTAGGAGATAAAAAGGTGGTGCTTCAAAACATATTTTCCTCCACTTTATATTTAAAGGAAAACAACCTGCAAAAGATTCCTGTGTTATGGGCCTGTACTGATGCACTATATCATTAAAAGTTTGGTTTGTATCGATGGATTGCTGTGTGAATACAAATGTAAGGAAAGGCAGCATGGCACAAATTCTGGTTCCTTTTTGAAATCTACTTAGCTTTTGTCTATAATCCACAGTCTCTGGTGGCAACACAAGCCATCGTTCTCTGCAGGAAACTTAGAACAAAAGCAGGGGTCCTGAATAAAATATTCCATGAGACTTGTTCCTGTTGCTTGCTAGTGGAAATAAGTCTCTGCTTTCACAGTTCCACTACAAATTCTGTCTTTGTAACTGACAGCTAAATAAACCATTTGCTATCACTGTTAACTTAAAGCCTGCTGGTGATCACCTAATAGAAAGCAAGTCAAATTCTACATGCTGTTTTTTTAAAGTAGGAATTTCCAGCTACAGTCCTCTCTACAGCACTCATTTAGCACCACGTACCCACATAGCACCAGCTTAGGTACCATTTTTCTTACTAGTTAACTCTTTCTTGGGCTACCTTATTTGCACAATATTGTGTTAAGTAGACTTCATCTATGACTGAATTCGCACTGAAACAGAAGGATATGGCATATGAAAAGTGAGATTAATATAAGGCACACAGACAATTTGCTGACAACCTGATGGATGACTTGATTGCTGCTTTGGAGGAAATAATGTTACAGGACTAAATTCAGAATGTAAGTAAGCCTGGAGGCTGTCTAATTTACTGTGGCCTACATCAATTCTAAGCAAAGACTGGAGGCACTATGCATATGTCAAACACATCTAGATCTTCCAAAATCTGGCTGCTCTTAGTTTCCTTTACCTCTACCTGAAATTTCCTTTAAGCCAAGAGGTATGTGCACTTCCCTTCCTATACACGTACAGAAGTACCTAGTTGCTTACCACAATGAGGCAGCAAATTTAGCAAAAGCTTGTAAACTAAACCCAGTTGGAAGAATTACACAGAGAATTATAAGAATTATAAAATTATAATTCTTAATATATTTAATATAATTAAATCCATAATTATAAGAATTACAAAAACCTATACAAGGAGAAACATCCAGATCGGAAACTCCTGATCTGAAAATGGGAGCTGTGCCAAAACAGGTGTCCAGCCAAAAGAAGCACAGAGATTCAGCTACCTTAGTGATGAAGCTGCTGGTCTTTGGCAAGCTTTAGCAGGTCTGAAACCTTGGTAAATGGCAGGTTATCATCCTCTTACACGGCTTTAGATTTTCCATCAGCTCCCTAAGGCCCAGGCACCATGTATGCATAGACTTGTGAAATGTAGTGCATGGAGATGGTTGTAAAAATCTGCCAGCTGCACAGAGGTCAGTGCAGCATGAATCAGAACCATAGAATGGCTTGGGCTGGAAGGGACCATCAAAGGTCATCAAGTCTAACCCCCCTGCGGTGAGCAGGGACACCTTCAACTAGATCAGGTTGCTCAGAGCCCCGTCCAGCCTGGCCTTGAATGT
>JAVKLA010000027.1:1354771-1376551 GCA_034782735.1 Sagittarius serpentarius
CTGCTCACTGCAGGGGGGTTGGACTAGATGACCTTTGATGGTCCCTTCCAGCCCAAGCCATTCTATGATTCTATGATCCTATGATTCTATGATCTCTGGCACCAGCAGCTGAAGACAGACAAGGAGCAAAAGCTGTTTAGCAGTTTTGAAAAAAGAGAAGGCTGGGAAAACAAATGCCCAGCAGGTAGGAAAATAAATCTGTATTGATACTCAATAGTCATCCACTGAGAATGAATGCAGCGCTCTAGAATTAGCAAAATAATCAAACAGTGTTGAAGGGTAGCAGAGGGGCATCCAAGTGTGTGTGATTCACTTCCTACCAAATCAATCCATTTAGTTTAAATTTAAGCAATCTCCCAGTCATCACATTTTCACAGTATTTCGGGGCTGGGGTTTTTTTTGGCTCTTACGTAACCTGCACATGCAATACAGAAATGCACTGTGATGTTTTATCTTTGCTTTTAATTCGTAAGTTTTCATAAGTTTCTACTAGAACCAAGTTTTTTTAAGGTAACACCACTGCTCTGTACCCCCTTAAATGGGGAGGCAGGGAGGGGAAGTTGTTGTCTGTCATTGACAGATGCGTACATTTTGAAGTCAAAAGAGCACATCAAGAGTTACTGGGCTATAAAGCATACACAGTGCAGAGAAAGCCTGTTGCTACTTTTCAAATTAAACTTAATGGGAAACACAGCAACAATTTTAATTGTCTTTAAACTCTGCTGTCCAGTGTTTCTTATCATCTCTACTAAGAGTTGTTCATATTTCTAGTCTGAAGGTTTTTCCACCTATTGGCTCTCATTATGTGGTTCTCTGTTAGATGAAATAAATGCTTATTATTAGAAATTTCTTCTACGAAGTGAATGCTAGAAGGCTAATCATGCAAGCCTCCAACCTGCTCTTCAATAAACTAATCAGTTTGAGTTTATTTTTTCTAGCTAACGTCTTTTCTGGACATCAAATCACTCCTGAGGTACTTTTCCAAAGCCCATCAAACTTCTGAAAAAAGTACAGAGGCTATAACCAGCCAGTACTCCAGAAGCAGCTGAGCATCTTCTACAGAGTTAAAACAATCTTTTCAGTTCTAATTGTCTTGTCCCTACTTCTGTGTCCAAAAATTACATTCATCTTCCAGAATACAACTTTGCCCTGGCAGAACATGGTCTCTACCTAATAGACTAATTTTTAGAACTACTGCTTTACCAGAGAAAGAACACAGTCTCATAAAAATGGCATCCTGTCTTTATTCTGAAAAGTTCACATTTGTCTTCATTGAAATTAGAGATGGTAGATCCTCAGAATTTCCTTGTATTATTGCTATTATTTTGTTATATTGCTGCATTGTATATTTTTGTTGGTTTACATTAATTTCAATATAAAATATCGGCTGTCTGTAATAGAAATGCATAAACTGTATCATGCCAAGTCATATTACAGTGATGTTCCATATACTGTAATGACGTAATTATTGTAGGATGCTATTTATAGACGATGTCTCAATATATCAAATTATTTCCACACAAGAAAACAGAACACTTATTTTTTCAAATAAATAAAAGTTTAAACCTGTCATTTTCAGTGGAAATAAACCCTATTTTAACCTGTCCTGTGGACTGCTAAGGCTTTAACACTGGAAGCTAAGCAATGGCATGAATTAACAGAAATCTTGTGTTTCCTTAAGCCGTGTTCTTGATTTTCTAAACTCCTGGTATAAGCCTCCTGGTATAAGCCCTGGTACGGTAGATGGATCGCAGAATTGCTATACCAGCATACCGCTTTAGCTGAAAATTTCAAAGAATGTTGGCTACAAACACAGGACATAATTTACCCAGCTGTTTTGCTGTCTACATTAGTGGAGGCTGAGATGTTCATAGCGCAGTAGAATATGTACAGAGGCTCTAGTGGGGTTATGCCAAATTCATATTGCATCCTTCACGTTAGGCTTACTCATGGGCAAAGCTAGGAAATTGCCTTTGCATGGAAAAGTAAAACGTTGCTTGCTCTGAAGAGCTAGAATTCTACCTGCTGGCAATTTTATTGGGCTATTAGAAAACTCAAAACACACTGTTGGATAGGAGACAGTGTTCCATTACGCATCTTTGCTAAGAACAGTCTGAGGGCAAGCAGGAAATACGACAATGGAGACAATGCACCTGTTTTCAGGTTTATTACATTTAGCACAGGGGAAAACAAGAGAAAATTCATAATAAAACAAGCACAAGCTTTGTATTTTAATGGACTTTGCTGAAACTAGGACCAGACACAACTCCCTAGTCTTTTCTCATGGGCAGTGAAAGCTCAGCTCAGATGACAATGAGGAGAATAAAGGGCTATGAAAACTCATATTAAGATGCCAAAGGCAAAGCCTAAGGAAAAGATTTAGTTAATTAATTATGGCATGATAAACTTGAAAAGAGCCTTACAGTGTTGCACTCTAATAAAGCTGATGAGTATGCTATACCTACTCTGTACAATATTCTTAGAACAAAAGAAGGACTTTTGAGTATGCTGTTAATTTTCTTTAAAAAAAAACTTTTTCTTTTCATTTGAGCTAAAGCCAAATCCTTTGTTTATAAATGAAAGATTGTTTAGTTTTCCTTTCATGACCTCAGTTCACTGTCCTGTACTCTCAAAGTTCAAACAGCTGAATCATCTAATGAATTAAGCCATAAATATAATTGCATTTGTTTCCTCTTAACAAATCATGGGTTCATAGTTGCAATTCTGCTAAAGATTTCTGTAAATCAAAAATTAAATAGTCTTTTAAAAAATATTTTGATTTCTGAAGCAAATTCTGAAACAAATTCACATTTTCTGATAAGAACAAAACATCATTTTCATGAGTTGTGAATCTACGCTTTTCAAGGGGACATAGGAATTGAAAGATTTCAGGGAGTGCTTAGGTTAGAGACAGAAAGAGGTAAGAAAAGGTATTTGAAATTTGAGTGCTTTTATCAGTTCATCAGTTCAGCTCTAGAACGCAGCCAACAACAGCAAGCAGCTTCTTTGCAATTCATATGGTAAGTTATCCTTATTTTCAAAATAACTAAAGCTTTCAAAAGAAGGTCATCTGTCACCCAGTTTGAGATAAAACGTAAGGTTTCAAGTGATATTATCCATGGACCAAGTAACAAAAGAGGAAGCTGAGGAAGGCTGGAGTAAAAAAACATTATGGCATTGAGGAAGGACTAGGAGTTGATCAGAAGGGAGAGAGGGGCAAGCTCACACTGAGCTGTGCAAAGCAATCTTACTCAGCTTGGCAGATCCCAAATACCCCTCCTACAGACACCACCTAAGCTAGACACACATTTTTCCTTTGTTAGGCCCATGCCTGTATGAGGCAACACCTTTGAGCTGGAATCAGGGGAGTCTGGATGACAGCAAAAGAGCAGGGGAGCTCTATCACACCAGGGGAGAGAGAATGAAGCTGTTGTGCATCTGTGGCGATGGACTTGACACAAGAATCCAGCACACCTCTTTTAACACAGGAGTCACTTGGCACACATGCTTGATTCTCTGTTCTTCCCCTCCCTCCACATCAGCCTTTTTTGTTTTGTTTTTAAACACACACACACACACACACACAAAAAAAATGTGCAATATTTAGGCCACTATTAAAGAAAAGTCGTCCAGTCTATATCTAAAGTACAGTCCGCTGTTCTTCCAGGCTGAAACCCAGTTTCTTTGTTTTCAGTAATGCTAAATACTCAGAGGTTTGTTTACTTACGCAGGTGATGTAAGAGACAACCTTGTTTTGTTTACGTCTTTCCTGCTATTTTTAGCCTAATGATAGTTGGAATTAACTGGATTTACTGTCCTTTGAAATACTCACATGTACCAAAATCTCCCACAGAAATGCATATAAAATTAAAGACTGACAGTTCCATTGCCCTTAGCCTGTTAGTCATTCTGCATATGAATAATAACTTGTCTTTGTCCACCTTTCCAAAAACCAAGAATTAGAAAGGAACAGTGCGTTTGCATCAGCTCCTTCTTCTAAAGTACATTCTTACTGAGATAGTCCATATGGTAGAAAACAAAACAAGCACAATGAAAACCAGTATTATGCAACATCTATTAAAAATCAGATGAGTCACCACACAGAAAGTTGCCAGGCCTGAAAGAAACTAAAAACCAGCTAGCCTCACTATAGCAGACTCTGGAGATCTGAAAGAACATTTGTTATTTTGGAAAGATGTTCCCAGAAATGGGCTTGGCATTTGCTGAATCAGCATTATAAAGACAGATCAAATTTGACTTGAATATACTTCTGCCACACTTCTAGGGAGCCACTTTCATATTCAGAACTCCATTTAAATGTTGAAACAGTAAGAGCATAAAGAAGGAGAAACATGTATTTAGATATTAAATACAGCATTCACTGGGAAAGGCAAGAAAACCAGGATTACTGTCTTTAGGATCTATCTTGTTCAATTCTATCTTGACAAACTATGCTAATTCTCACAGAGCCAGTTACTACTGAACTAAAGCATTTTTTTCTGCTGGTGTTACTATAAATGAGGAGTTGCTATAACTGAGTTGTCTTATGTTGAAGCTGGGCCGTGTATCTAAAACTGGACTGAAAATATTCATGTCATTTTACAGAATCAGGTTTGCTTTACAAGCAAGGCTCATCTCTTTCTGAAATTTGGTGTGGTTCATCTCTGTTTTTACCTTAAGCAGCCCCTGAGGTGGAAACCTTAAGTACCTCCTTTAGGGAATGCAAGGGGTTATTCATCCTCTGCTTCTCCTGAGGGCCAGGGGAGGGAAAGGAGGTAGGCCAGGGGAAAGCAAGAGGGCAAACAAATGCTTTGTGATGAGAAAGACAGGGGTAAACTATGGGGTAAAGGAGAGGTACCATCTCCGGCCTTCCCTACTCAACTAAAGAAATTATTTCAGATACAGAATATTGAGTTTCTGAGAACAGTGCAAATGCTAATAAATTGCGCATAGTGCATAAATTGTACATACACTGACTTTTTCTGGGCTTCTGCTATCTTCCTGGGACTTTGTAAGTAAGTAAGTAAGCAAGATACATATGTTTTTGACTCAGAGCTTATCTACACAGGAAAATGGACAGTAATTCTGTGTCCACACGGAGAGCTATTCTGGAAAAGCTATTGCAGTTCCTGTCAATTTCCCCAGGCAAATAAAATCCTTCAACTGTTAATACTGATTTTGAACAGCAGCCCGTGAGAGTGCTATCAGAACTACAGTTAACTGACAAATTAGACTTTCTTCCCCTCCCCCTTCGAAGCAAAATTAAAATGTCAAATACAAGTGAAAACAGTGTGCATGTATCTGTACAACTGCATTTTGCTGCATCAGGAAGAGGAATATAACAATGCCAGGAATGGTCTGGATGGCTGAAGCAGTTATATTCATGATATTCAGGATTCAACACTCCTTCTCAGATCTCCATTAATCCAGGAAGTACAATACAAAATAAAGGTCATCATGTCCACTTACCCTTTCAGCAAGTTGGTAAAATTGCGTCTGCTATTAAAAAGCCTGAAATTATAAAATTTCTCTTTGAAAACACACTTACTGTAAATGATTGTCACCGAGGACTTTGTCAGTCCTTAAACCGTAGGATTTTCATTTCTTCTGCCACTCATCATTACCCTTTGTCACCTTATTTGTTCTAGCCAATTTAATTCATTGATGTTGGTTGCAAAGGCTATAAAACTCTACGTGATTCTTGGTGAGTTTGAGTCAGCCTCATGCATGATAAGTAGAGTGTAGACAGTCGGATTGTCAGAGATGCAAGTTACTCTGTCCTTTTAATGCTGTTAGATATGGATTGGAGAAGAAAGCTGCCAAAAGACTTTTAAAAAAGATATCTAAGTATGGACATTTACCCCCTGAAATGCAAGAAAACATGCTTATAACTTCTCTGATTTCCATTAAAAGGGAATTAAATGGACATGATTAAAAAAAAGAAAAAATTAATTCAAAAGAGTATAAACTTTTCAGTTCATTGGATATCCTCTTAAGACAAGAGGAAATCAGAACTTCTATAAAGGACTTACTATTATTTTCATATCTCTGTTATAGCACACACTAAACACCTGACATATCTATAGCAGACCCATTACAAGCCTGAAAACTACTGAAACAACTCAGTTTTCAATATTTCTGTCTGTATCTGAACCTCAGCCAAGGAGCATTGTTCAGTTGAAGCCTGCCAAATTTTCAGTCAGACCAAGAACTGATTTCAAGTGAGCCCTGAAGCAAATGTCTTTGCACTTGAACCTCAAAGTTTCAAAGCAAAGTCATTAAGAGGCTTATAAAGCTGTACATGTAGAACTGCTGTTCTCCATCCCTTTGGGGCAGGAGTAGGAGGCACCACTACCCCTCACCTCCTGTAGACAGTGAATCTGTGGCTTCATTTGTGAGTGGAACCTGAGCTCAAGGCAAAGCACCAGGAAGCAGAAATTGCTCTTTTATATAAAGTGAAAGAAAGCATCCATATTTACTCCCCAGTCAAATCACACAACCGAGTCTTTCAGAGTGGTATTGTTAGACTCACAAAGGTAATTCTGTTACAGCAAGATTGATGGATCACTTATTCCAAGTAACTTTATTATAAGCTACAGATTAATCAATCTTAAAAACAGACAGTAGAAGGAACTGCTAAATATATGTATCAGGATATCTTCATCTGTTATGAATAAATATTTAGACCCAGAAGTAGTCAAAGGGGAAATAAAGAAGGAATATATGAAAAAGTAGATTCTGAGAAATAGGTCAAAGGCCAAACTATTTCTTAATTAAGCCTAACTCTGCTAAGACATGGGCAAATGATTCATTCAGCCAAAAGAAAAGCCATTTATATTATGCCAAAGCTATAACTTTTCCCTCCACTTTGCAGACACCACCTCCAAACTAACTTGACTGAGTGAAATGCAGTACAGAAACAAAACAAAGCCAGAGTGACAACCGGAGTCCACCAGGTTCCAAGTAGTGAAGGGGCAATTAAATTTGCATAGTTACCTTGATATGAAATGTACCCCAAAGGTCTACACAGACCACAGCCTTGTCTCTGACGGGGGTCAGTAGCTAAGGGACAATGCCTAAAGAGCATCAGAAGAGGATAAGTATAGCGTGATACACCCCTGAATTACACACCCAGCCTCATGGAGTTGTAACTTCAGGTGGATTACTCTTCCATACATTTGCCCATTTATTTCGTTTCTTTCACTATTTAGTTTAAAACTCTGTGGAGGGGATACTGGTTTCTTCAGGCATGAAGCACACTGCAAAAAGTCTGAGAAAACACAGGACTGGCACAAACACTAGTTAAGGAGGCTGAAGATGTTGACCCTGCAAACCAAAGAGAAAGGGGAAAACAGCACTCAGCCAAACAAGACTTCATTTCCTTGCCTTTTAACTCTCCTCTTAATCTCTGGGCTTTTTCTCATCTTTCTGCTACTCTGAGGGACCAAAAGCATCCCCAGCTTCGTCCGAAGTTTAAAAAAGAGACCCATTACTTTGCATCTGCTTGGGGACCAGTCACCCACTACAAGTCATCTGTCTTGATCGCAGGACCTGGTTATTGCAAGACTGCAAAGAGACGTTTCAGGATTTAAGCCTATTTAATTCTACAGAAGACTGAGGGAAGTTGTGCTAACAAACATAAAACATGTAAACAGGTGCTCCAGAGCAATAAGATAATGTATTGTTTGTGTTGTATAGGAATAGAAATACTGAGTTTAATTTGCAGCATTTCCAGAGCAGTAAAAGCTCTGGAGTACGATGTCCTGGGAAGCTGTGGAGTCTGCATCATTCAGCATCTTTAAGAACACATTAAATGGACATTTGTAGTAAATAACCCAGGTACAGCTGGTCCTGAGTTAGGACATGGGTTTGGACTAGCTGACTTCTTACGCTCTGGCGATTTCTACGATTCAGTGGTTTTCTGTCATGGTGGTCACAGTACTAAGCTCTGGTTTTGTTCAACACCTTTCTGAAATACAATTTAAAATCTGAGTTGCTCTTGTGTGGTATCACAAGAAGCTGTGATATTTCCTCTGTCTCATCCTTCTACAGCTTCAGACTCAGCTTCTTGGATATGTAAATTGCCCTTGCTCTAAATATAACTCTGAGAAGAAAAATCAAGCTATAGTCCAAAATGAATTGCAGACTGTTTTACTGCAGGTTATTTCTTCTTTTATGTATGAGGCCTGGGGCACATGTTTCTGTCTCCTTTTCTCTTATGTTCTGAACCCTGGGTCTCTGGAAGAGGCCATACATTTTCCACCACAGGTTTTCCTTCTCTCTCATCCGTTTAAAATGTTTTCAGCACCATGAATTATTTATTAATTATTCACTGAAGGAAAAGCCATTTACATTGCATTTGCAAACGTGACCAGCAAAAAGTAGCAAAACCATACTGTTTAAATGGTTATTTATTCAGATGATAACTAACTTATACTGCCTTTCTCCAGTTGGGTATTCAAATAAAAACAAGCTATAATAATCACTCTTAAACCACTGGTGAAGGAATTCCTCTCCAATGATGCATAAGTTGAACGTGCCGATGGTCTTAAAAGCCTGCAATCACTTCTGCCTCGCTCGTGTGCTCTGTTCTCCAGCTGGACAGAGGCCAGCTATAAATCTCTTGGCTCATATATGAAAGAGACAACTTCCAGTCTTCCTTTCTGTAGGGCCATTATTTGTGATTTATGAGTATTTGGGCAATTACTAGCATTCCATAAAACTACAAATCTCAAAAGCTGCAGAAATCAGTACAACAATGAAAGACAATCCTGAAAGTGCAAAATTAATGATTTCCTGTTTTCTCCTGATTAGGCTGAGGGTTGAAGAGTGTCAGTTTTCTGTTGAAAAATAAGCAGCACTACTACATACAATTTGCACACTGCAATTGTTTTTCTTAGACTACACAAGCACTAAAAACCTTGCTTAACTTAATAAACAAAGTACAAATAACATGAAACATTCCATCAAAATTCAAGATAGTTAATTAACTGCAGATGAGCAGAAGAATGGACTGAACAATCAATGGCTGTTATTCACAACGAGTTCCAATGCCTGTATCAAGTAGCTTGAGTTAAAGCATCAAGGTTTGGGTTTGCAGTACCCAAAAAAAAAAGGATGCTGCGATGCTGTAGCATCATTTCAGATATTCAGCAATTTGTGTATCATATCACTATATGTAATTTTTGCCATACTGGTTTCTCCAGGGTGCACAACTTCTGTCATCTACACTCTGAATGAAGTAAATAACCACTGAAAAAGGACTACTGAGGCACACTACTGACATCAGAAGGATCATTAGTGATACCCCAACCATTGCTTTCATTTGCCTATGGGAGCAGAAGAATTTATGCAGTTCAGCAGTGCAAAGGCAGTAATTCCACACTATGAGCTGGCAGGGAGACAAAAAAACAAACTGAAAACCATTACTGTTATGCATAGGGTCCTATGCCACAATAACTGCTTTCTTCTCGTTGGAGATGGAGACAGTGCAATGAGACAGCATCATGTGCACTGACATGGTGACTGGGGGTATCTCTGCAGTGACCTTTGTTCATCCCAGCTGTGAGTGGATATATGGCTATGGACCCAAAACACTGTACAACACTGATACTTTGACTGGGTCTAGGATGGGAAGAGGGTAAGTCTGGTGCTCCAGCATCACAAATTCTTTGTTTGGGGGCGTTCATCAGAGCAATCAGTTTGACATTACATCTCCTTGAGCCACTTGAGTCAAATGTACAGTAAGGTCAGTGGTATCTCTATGTAAACATGTGTTTTAAGATAAGGACAGGGTGTTATTCAAACACCTGTTTTACCTGAATTTGCATAAATAAAAATCCTAACAAAAGACTTACACAAGCAATATCTGGTCTCATAGATCACCTTAAAGACATAAATATTTTTAGATCAGGCAGGAATTTACAAATATGTTGTCAAAGTATTATTGCAATTTCCTGGGCTGCTGCAATTTAAATACAAACACACAAGTCAGAGTGAAGCCAGAGGAAACTCGGTGTTCATTTCAGCCTATCATATCCTACCTAGACCCACCTTTTGACAGGTAAACTCTATCCACTGCAAAACCCTGCTTTATTAAACAAAAATTAACAGCATGCCACTAATGGCTACTACATAACTGAGCTAGGCACATGGCTTAGAAGGTGCACGGTCTTGACTAGAGTAATACACTGGCAATCTCATCAGCTGATTGTACAAGTATAATCATAGAATCATAGAATGGTTTGGGTTGGAAGGGACCTTAAAGACTATTTCCAACCCTCCTGCTACAAGCAGGGACACCTTCCACTAGATAAGGTTGCTCAAAGCCCCATCCAGCCTGGCCTTGAACACTTCCAGGGATGAGGCAACCTGTTCCAGTGCCTCACCACCCTCACAGTAAAGAACTTCTTCCTTACATCCAATCTAAATCTACCCTCTTTCAGTTTAAAGCCATTATCCCTTGTCCTATCACTCCATGCCCTTGTAAAAAGTCCCTTTCTGGCTTTCTTGTAGGCCCCCTTTGGGTACTAGAAGGCCGCCCAATAAGGTCTACCCACAGCCTTTGCTTCTCCAGGCTGAACAACCCCAACTTTCTCAGACTGTCTTCATAGGAGAGGTACTCCAGCCCTCTGATCATCTTTGTATTTACAGTCAAGCAGAGAAAAAACACATGGACAAAGGAGTGCACTCCCGCTTCCAAAAGCAGAGTTGAACTGCAAGTTTAAACTTTGTTGTGCACAAATACTGTAGCCAAAGCTAATGAATGGCCCCTTCCACCTAAAGGTTTTGCTTGTTTCAATCCATACATCAGAGAGGTATTTTACTTTTCAGCATTACTGAGATGAAGATATGTGGATTATAACTGTTGTCTACAGTTTAACACCTCAATGTTCTCATCATGCAGATTTAAAATTTATTTTTTGAACAGCGCTACATTTCACTATAGAAATAACAATTGCCAGAAATAACATGTTTTAACAAAGTGTCTTGAAATAGTGGCTGCCTATATAGGAAACTAAAGGTTAGTTTTAGCCAGTATAATCATTCTATTCCAGTCTTCTGGGCAGTAACTAGAGCACTATCTGTCTTACATAATGGAATATTTCTGACAGCGCCAGTAGAGATAATGGTAGTACTAGTCGGATAACATCAGAGTCATTTATCCAACATTATTTCATTCATCTTCCACTCCATCACTACAAATAGAGTGAGAAAATGTCTATGCTATATAAAGATTTCTAAACCAAGAAAAGTTGCTTACTGTATCTCCATTACTTGTGCAAAAATAAATCTCCTTGATTTATTGTTCCAGCAATTTACCATGAGTGACGCATCAAACTCTTTAAGATCCTTTTAAAATTTGGCATCTCTTCTAGGCTACAGAGGGAAAAATGCCTGGGGACTCTGAAAGTTCAAAGTCTTTTTATTAACTAAAGTCATGATTTAATATGTCTCGATTGGAAGGCAAGAGTCCAGCTGAAGAGATCAAAAGATCATCTTAATGGAGAAAACAAATCTATAGCATTGAATTACATTAGCACCAAATATGTTTCACAACTGAATTTGGGTGGGGTTTTTCTTGGTTTAGTTTTTTGGGTTTTGGTTGTTTGGTTTTTTTTAATTAAGCACTTTGCAAGTCAAATGGGGATGATGGGACTGTACACTATGGGCAGCACCATCATGCTTTTTGGTACAAAGCTGCAAGGTTCACTGCTACAGAAGTGTTCCAGTACGATTTAAAAGGAATGTATTACCACTGCTGTACAACCCTTTAAATCCATGACACTGAATATGTTGACACTACATCTGCACTATGATTGCATTCCTTTTCCAGACAGGTTTCTCCACATTTCTGTTCTTGAGAGAAGAGACATGTAGGAAAATGAAATATTTATGTTGCTAAAGATATCTTTTTCTAGCTGGATCCACTGGAAAGATTTCACATAGTTTGGTTTCTCATTTTAAAAATGCCCAAGTCAATTACTAGCCTTCTATAGACAGATTTCTCATGAGCATATAAAAAAACGTGCTGCTGAGAAGTGTAATGACGGCTCTGCAATAACAATATTTAGGGCTGAATTTGTGCACTGCATTATGATTAGGGTTGCTACTAGTAGCTTTCATGACACTTAACAAGCATCTACACTCTATGAATATATATCACTGAGCCTAAGCTATGTAATGGGATGCAGACAGCAAGGTATATGGGTACTTCCAGCAAGAGCACTGAGGTTCCTGGAGACAACAGGAGCAACACCTAGCACATGGCTTTCCCCTCCTTGTCACAGCTATTCCCTAGTGTTTACAAACTAGAGATTTGGTTTTATTTGGTATTTAAATGTTCTCCACAATTCAGAAGCCATAACTTTTCAGCACCTGACTTTCAACTTCAAAAACAGTTACAGAAAGTTGAAGTACTTTGGGATAGTTCTGGCTTCCCAAAGCATCAGCTGAGAAGCTCATGGCATCTTCTCTGCTAGTCTCTTGGAGACTCACCACTTTGGGGCTCACTCATGTAGATATAGCTGTAGAGTTTTTTTCCATTCTCATCAAGACATTATTTGAGCAGCAGAACCCATGGGTAAAACACTGATCAGTCCCTGTTCTTTTCAGATCAAAATCGAGGATGTTCTGGTCTGGACATTGTCTGGGCCAAGTTTTCACTTAGATATATGATAACAGATAACCCATCCACTTAGGTGTTTATCTTTAAAGCATTTTACAAATACAAATGAATTTCCAAACTCTTAAGATGTAGGTAAGTGATTATTTTACAGTTGGCAGAAGTGATTGAAACATTAAAACTTTGAGCCAATAACTATCCAAAATCAGAAACTACAAATTCAAATCAGTTAATAACTTGGAGCCTGTGGCATTCATCCAAAAGTTATGCAGCCTTTCAGTGATGATATGTGGATGAGAGCAGAAAATTTTTTGCTCAGATAACGTTACTTATTCACCAGTACTGTCATATGGTTGCCAACAAATCAATGCCAAGAATAACTGCAAAAAGGAAGGCAAGCTCATATACTGACTAAATTCTAACAAGAAAATATGCATCAGCTTGACTTAATATATTAAAACTCCAATATAGTAAAAAGGTTCATTTTCAATATTATCATGAAAAGGAGTGACAGGACAAAACAAGTTTTTAAACTTACTCATAGAATAAACATACATCCAGAAAGATTCAGGATAAGAAATCTGAAGCTTTCTTTACTATAGAATATGTCTGGTACGGTGCTGGGAGAGGTAATGTTCACAATGCAACTATCCCAGTGGCAGCAATAACTTTAATTAAATCAAGGGTGCTTAAAACCAAATAATTGTCAAACCCAGAGAAATTTGAAAGTACATGCTGAAGGCTGCCAAACTCCGAATACAGGGATGCAGACTACAAAAAATATGAGCAAATCATGGTTTACCAGTGCAAGATCTACTGAAAGTCGGGACTGAAAAATACAACTGCTCCCAGGAGTCAGGACGTACGCCAGCCCTAAGGATATGAAGTTCATCACTACTGCTGATATAATATTTTTTAAGACTTAATTGCAATTAATAATTGTTGCCAGAGTAGCAAACATAAACTATTTAATTAGCTTGTCTTTTTCCAATTACAGTCTACTTACATAAATGCATTGTGGTTTACTCTGTGATTAAAAAGACACTAGCAAGTATTCAACAAAAATAAACCATTATAATCCAATTTGCAATGAGGATTACTCTTTCTCAGTGCAAGGCTTAGAACCTGCATCACATCATCAACTTTTTTCTACATTTTAAGAATAAATAGGAGTTTACTTCCATTTCCGCACCTGAGCTGGCTGGTACAATTCCTTCACTAGGCAGATGCAACATGGTACCTGTACTTTATTGTACTCTTGAGCCTTCCAAATTTATCCACTCCAGTGTTGGACTTTATGCCCGTACCTACCTCGTTACTTAACCTACCTTGCTGGGGACCCTCAGTGCAATGCCCTTTCCCTGAAACTTTCCTAGCTACAGATCCAGCTTGGTCTGAGCCACTACTGGTCTTTTCTCCGAAGTCTGTATGCATTTTTATGCAATGACAAAGGCTTCTTAAAAAAACAACATACTCTTTTTTTTCTTTTTTTTTTTTTTTTGAAAGAACTAAGTATAAGGGGAAAAAGCGGTAAATAGTCATGCACATACTGCCATTTTTGATGGTGACCTAAGTAGACATACTTCTCCTGATACTTTAGGCAGTTTCTCTGTACATGTTTGATATACCACAAGTAAAGTACTTTTCTGTTGAAAAAGCTTTTTTATGTCTTACCAGAGGTTTTGTTTGTTGTTTTACTCTGGTTTTGCCTTTATTCTTTCCTATGTCTTGGCTTTGACCTTTTTTGGTCAAAAAGCCTTCCTGCAGGCTGCAAAAATCATCACAGCTCAAAAGCTCTGTTGTTACTCTAAAATAATTCTTACCTGTTTGCTGGTTCATTTAAAAAATGTATTCGTCCTTGTTGTCAGTTTTGCAAGACAGCTATTTCCTGAGCTCAATCACTGTGTTCACGTATGAACTTCCTGATGATCAGGCTAATTTCCACTACTCAGAATTGCTCCGCTGTACTTCCAGATCCACCACAGGTATTTTAGTCAGTACAGTTTTTCTGTACATGTTTAGAGATATATCACTGGTATATTCAGGCCAGAGGTCCAAACTTTTGCATCAAGCCACAGAAAGTAATTTACAAAACCCTTTCAAAAACTCTAGAAGGGCCAGTTATCATTCAGTCAGCTCCCAAAAGGCTGACAGATCATTTTCCAAGACAAAATGTCTCTCTACAGTAACCTTGCTCTTCACAATAAGACTGTAATAGGTGCTATACCTGCAAGTGAAAGTAAAATGTCACTTAATACTTAGAAAAATTGTACTAGCAAAAGGTCACTAGTGCATTCTAGATTAATGACTCCCTGTTTCAGCAGCCAGAGCTCCTAACAATTTCATTTTTATCACATGCTCTCACTCATTAGCATGTAAATACAATAAATTTCTCTTGTTTCTTTCACGCTCCTGAATAATAAGATTTGACAATGTGATAATAAAATTTTCTACTCAGCATACATACTGAAAGAAGAAATTAAGGAAACCTCAACTGGGCCATTTTGAAAGGAATAAAACAAAAGGTAGAGAAGCTTGATTGCTGTGTTAAACCCCTGCAGGACCCATCCTGTGGAATTTTGAACACATTTAAACTATGGAAAACTTGGAAACACTGACAACATTAAAATATCCACATCAACATCTGCTGTTTCCCAGATTTCTGTAGGCAGTGGGATGTAGGCTGCTCTGAGGTGCCCTCACTCTCTAGACACTCAGAGCTTTGTGACCATGCAGGCAAGAAACAGAGACTGGCCAGACAGAAGGACAGCAAGAACGACCATGACTCTGGAGTTTGATTAAAGCACTAAACTATGTGGAAGGAGCAGTTACAGATCTCAGATAATTACTTACATCTGTTAGCCAACAGCTATCCCACATAAATGAAATAAAAAGGCTCTAAAGCAGGGAACAGACCTTATCATAACCACGGAGTTATACTGTTATGCTCCTTTTTCTTCTTTTCCAATGCTTGCTTAACAAGTCTTGAAATCTTTTATGGACCCTGGGAGTGCTCAAGAACCCAGGAAAAGAATGCTCTGTGCAACTCAGATTTGGAGACCTAAGCTGTAGCATTTTAGAGAAGTGATATGATGTGAGATCACATCCTGTCTGCAGTTCATCTTTTTCTTAAACACTGGGGTTGTGAATAGAGCACCTGTCTTCATTAAAACTCATTCTGATTCTCTCAATAAATACAATTCAATTGTAATTTGTTTAGTTTATTTAAAAACACTTCCCTGTTATAACTCTAATAACTTAATTTGTAACTGGGGCATGAATTTGACAGCTACCAGAGAAATAAATAATTGGAACTCCAGCAAGCCACTACACTTTCTTTCACTCTTCTGCTGCTTAAAGACTTGAGAAAAGTGTTAGAATTACTAGTTAATGAGAGATGCATATAGTCGCATTGGCATTTCTCTCTTATTGGTACTTAATGAGATTAAATGAGAAATAATTAGACAAAATAGCAGTGCAAAAACCCAAGGGGAGTAATAAAACTGTAGGCATTTCACTAGGAATCTTAGAAATCCTCTATCAGTTCTGGTTTAGACTACGAAAACCAACATGCTTTATCAGAAAGTTAAGAAGTTCAAATCCTTTTCTGATTTGTTTCTTTTCCTAGTATGTCCTTGTAAAAAATCAAAACTGATAGTGCTTGCGATGTTGCAAAATCAACAATTACTATAAAATTATTTAGGGGTTAACAGTGGAGAAATTAATCTTATATGCTAGGTATTTCTTTTACTTTGAGCTTATGAGCGCTACTACAGATGCCTGTAAGTCCATTCAGGCACAGATTCTTCTTAGGAAGCTGCTACAGGAATTACACCTAACCAATGAGAAAACAGATGCAATGACACATGATCTAAGCAAAATGGTTTACTTATTCTTTTCAAGCAATCACGCAAGGTTTGTCTGTGCTTTTCCCCAGTTTCCTAAAGCCTTCGTTCTGAAAACAATTTTAAATAATTAATAAACCCAACTGAATTTGCAGGCGGTTCATAGATGAACACAATACACAGCAAAATAAATTTAATGTACCTCCTCTTATGAATTATTCATTCTGCTTTAGTAAAATCTTTCTTGAATTAAGAAAAACCCATGGTCTTTCAGTGTCTTAATTCAGATATGCATTACTGTAACAACAAAATTTTGCCCTCAGGACATAGTCTAAACCAGGCAGGTTTTAAAAAAATAAACAAAAACTAGTATCAAACTGGCATTCCTGCTGTCACATGTATGTATTTGGACACGCATGTATCTAATGACATCTTATTTGTAGTATTTCTACAAAGCATCAGTTGGTATTCATCAAAAAAAGGTTAATTTACACAATCAGGTTGCAGCAGAAAAAATGCAATGCCAGAGCCTAACTGAAACAGATAAAAATATTATGAATAGCATATTCATATGGATGCTAATAGAAACTCTGTCTGGAAATATACCATTATATGGTGTATATACTCAAGGCTTGAACTGTATCGGACTTTGATTTGAACTGTCTATTTCCAGCTGAACAAACACATTATTGTAAGGGCAGCAGTTTTCAAGTTACACTGCCACTCAGCCTCAAAGGCAACTTCGGAAGAAATGGAGTGCAATACAGAATTTAAATGCAGAATATGACCCAGCTCCCTGACTGAAATGAACACAGGAAGATGGTCCCAATCTGTGTATTATCATTATGCAACTAAGGGCAATGGAAAGTGAGCTTCGGAGGGGCTTGAAATGAGTATTGTAGGATTCAGCAGGAAAAAAAAAATATTGATCCAGGACTTGATGTCTCCTGGTCACATCAGGTTTTAAGTGGAGGACCAGAGATGCTGGGAAACAAGAGGACGTAGCCTTTTTCCAGAATGACTCAAAGTATTAGTTACAACCAGTGGGAAACACATGAGAAAATTTCATTCACAGCTTCACATTAACTTTACATGAAACATGAGGTAAGAATAAATGGCTAGGGAAAAGGTAAAATATTTAGAGGACCTTAATAGGTTACTATTACTGAGAGAATTACCATTACTAAGAGAAACTGAGTGCAAATGTTACAGGTTATAGTAGTTCGGCAGCAGCCACGAAGCTCCAAGCCCAGCTCTTGTAAAAGAGGCTGTTAATCTAAAATTAGATATCTTATTTAGCAGTCAGACAAGCACTGTGAGCATTGAGCAAGTGGCTAAGATAAGGCAGGCTTAAGACATTTAGATCAAGATTCTCCACTGGTGTAATTCAATTGGAAGGGTTGGAACTACAGGGATCCGCATGAGCTGAGGAACTGCCATTGGAGACCACGCTTTGTCACATCTTTCTCCTGATTTGCACGTAACCATGGAGAAAGCCCTACAATTCACAAATTTAAGCCTCTGAAGTTACGAAGATGGCATAGGTGTTATTAAAGAAAAAATTCTGACTTGCTTGTGGATTGCAAAACACAATCATTCTTCTAAATTCCTACATTTCAGTTACTTCTGAAGGTATTTCAGAAATTTTCAGCTTTCATTATTTTAAGCAGTCAGACCAGTGATTTTCTTTCTTTACTGGTTTTGGTTTTTAGAGAGTCTCTCCAGTGATGTAAGATCTGCTATTCACAGGGTGAGAGTTCTGTTTCTGGACTGTACATTGTGTGTAGCACACCTACAATATAACCCTCACTGGATGCACTTTGCTAAGCACTTTCAGATAAATTTTCATCACAATTTTTTCAACTGTGTGAACAAAACACGCAGCAAAATTGAGACAAGGGGCCAGTGAAGAAAAAGTTTGGGACATCTTTATTTCCAGAGTTTGAAAACTTGCCTTCTTCCTCCCACACCTCTTATCCAACGACAACTCTTAAAATGAGTTGGATTTGTCTCCACAGAAGCAATCATAACCCTGGTATATTGAAGTATGAGGAGTTTCACATTTTATATACCAGTACTAATCCTGTAATATAAAGCTGCAAAATGGATTATTGCCAGTGAAGTTGGGATGATATCCTCAGATTTCAGAAATGAGCCTCAGTTTACTCATCTGAAAGGTTCAAAGTAAAGGCTGAATCCATAGCATAAGCAGGTCTGTGGCCACCTTCAATAGAGAAACAGAGGCTGTCCTGAACATATGGAAGGCAGTAGTCTCTGCTGGCTCACAGCTTTTCATACCCAGTTATTTATTTTCACAAAAGATTGCTCATGAGAAATACCTGGCTGAAGTCTAGCCAAACTACAAAGGGCTCTTTTATCTGTGAAAAGTGCAAGACTGTGTGAATAAAAGAATCTGGTGTCACTGTTTTCATAAGAGAGTGAATAAGGATGATGTCATTGGCACAAAATGTGAACAGAGCAGTCAGCTTTTCAGTAATATGAAGTGACAGTCAAGATACCTCACAAGTATTCTATACATTTATTTTTGGAATAGTATATAATCACGCTTTGCCAGTATTCTGGTTAGGAAAGAAAAGTTATTCATTAAATATATATGTTCTGCAAACAAAATAAAATTGGCAGTGATATCTTATCTAGTTGAAGAAACACAAAAATGTCAGTTGCCTCTCCCTCTTTTGAGTTGGAGCTTGTTTTTCTGCTTTCATTATAATTATACTTAACATTCACAAACGAACTATACCTACTGTCATACTTAACGATTACATACCTATAGTTGTTCTTAAGATGTACCTGCTGCTTGACATATCTTTGAGGTATGAGATAATCTCACACTCACAGCCTCCCAAGGGCTTAGAAAGCATAACTGAAGTGGAAAAGGCAGAACTTGTTTGAAGCTTTATTCACACTGTGCCTTCCAAGGACTTTGGCCTAATGGGCCTGGCCCCCCTGCCCGTTTCGGACTGCTGGTCTCCATCCCCTTTCCCTGGGAGGCAGACCGAGCTCAACACAACGTTTGTGTTGAACAGCTAATGGCGGCAGCCCAGTGGCTGAGCACCTCTCTAATACACAGAGGAGCAACAGCAGATCCCAGAGCTCCTCTTCCAGTCTTCAGGCTATTTCTGGGGTACCTGAGTTGGACGCGGCTGCCAGCTGAGTTAGTTTTCAAGGGTGACCGTCAGCTATGGCCTGCCTCCCACTCAGTCCTACAGCACTCCCCCAGGCGGGCTGACCTGCCTCTCCCCTGCTATCCAAGGTTGCAAAACCCTCCAGCTGCCACTACCTGAGTATTATGGCTTTACAGTTGAAATTAGGAAGCAACCCCAGGTACAACTTACCATGCAAACTTGCTCAGCACTCCTGTTTTAATGAACAGGGGCTGAAGCACAGCCTCCGGTCTTCAGATAACTATGTACCCATAGACCCTCTGAGCACCAAGGCTTTTATGTAAGTGAATCCAAGGACACAGGATTTTATTGGGGTAGCTATCTTACTTTCTCCTTGTAGATCCTTAAACATATCCTCTGAATTGAACTGTGAGCAAATACAACCAGCTACAAAACTCAGCTACCTCTTCCCTCAGGCCTTCTCTGAAGTTACTATTCCCCATAATGCCTCATCTGGTGTCTAAAAACCAGAATGAAAAGACGGAGGGTTAATCATTGTCTAAATTCATAGTAGCAAACAGTCACAGCAAGGACTGTTTGGCCCAATGAACTTGCCATTCATTCCCTCTGAAATGTCACTAAACTTGGGCTGAGAATCCTGTTTCTATTTTTAATAAATGCAGCTTGCAAGTGGGAGGCAGATACAAATAAGAAAAAGAACATACGGGGCAGCATGTTATGCTGGTAACAGAAGAACAAAAACAGTTGGATTGAGAGGTTGTCTTGGCTTAACTCCTGACTCTCAAAACCCACCATTTCCATAGTTTGTCCACCCTGCTATGGGCAGTCTTTACCCTCCCACCCACACCATTTCTAGATGTTATTTTTCCTCCTAAATTTGAAAATGACGCTCTTTTGATCAGAAATGGACAAGCCATCATTTATAACCTATGAACTCTCTCAGATGGTAGCACAGACATATGTCTAAATGTTGCAGCTGGGTCCTTCATTACAATCACACTGAATCCCAGATCTAAACTTGGTGGACCCAGTTCAGCTTCAGACAGACATGCACTTTTCACTAGTAGTTATCCACTCAGCATGGGTTGGGTAAGGCATAGATAATACGGTGGGTGCAATTGCACCCCCCCCATTTCACTCTGTCTGACACCAGTCACATCGCTGAAATCTGCAGCCACATCTGTCCAATGTAGTCCAGGGCACTGGTGAGATCCCACAGCTACCAAGCCAGCTCCAGCATTGGAAGCAGTACAGCATCATTAACATGCCATTATAACCAGATTCATAAGCAGAGACCTAGAGACACTGCCCTAGGCACAGACCCATAATATAGCTTTCTTGCTGCCAGCACCCAAAATGTTACGACTGCACTGTGCAGCATTAGGCCTTGTGATACTAAGTTCCGTGAGCAAGCTTATAGCTGTTAAAGTGATGTTGTGTTGCTTTGCATCACTGGTAAGTTCTACATCTGGATAACCAAAACAGATCTTTTAAGATTATTGCTAGTTTTGCTGCATATTTGCTTTCCTTTCGGTACTACAATTAAATTAAACCCAGTACAGCTGCATACTTGTTTCAGTTGCATAAGCAGATACAGTGACACTGGTGAAAGAAAAGAGGGTGCCTACCAATGCACAAACATGCACGCACACATATACACAACCTTGGTAGAGTGCCAAATTACTCGACTGTGACTAACAGTAACAGATCGGTCACATAAATAGTAGCTAAAGCTACAACTCTGTCAGCTACCAGGAGAAGTAGTTCCTGTCCTTTTGATTGGGATGTGTCAAAATAGAATAGAATAGAATAGAATAGAATATTTCAGTTGGAAGGGACCTGCAACGATCATCTAGTCCAATTGCCTGACCACTCCAGGGCTGACCAAGTTAAAGCATGTTGTTAAGGGCCTTATCCACCACTGACAAGCTTGGAGCATTGACCACCTCTCTAGAAAGCCTGTTCCAGTGTTTGACCACCCTCTCAGTAAAGACATGCTTCCTAATGTCCAGTCTGAACCTCCCCTGGCGCAGCTTTGAATCGTTCCCATGCATCCTGTCACTGGGTCCCAGGGAGAAGAGATCAGGACCTCCCTCTCCACTTCTCTTCCTCAGGAAGCCGTAGAGAGCAAGGAGGTCGCCCCTCAGCCTCCTCTTCTCCAAAC
>JAVKLA010000027.1:1376651-1388944 GCA_034782735.1 Sagittarius serpentarius
TCTTCCCCACGGGCTGCAGGGGAATCTCTGCTCCGGCGCCTGGAGCACCTCCTCCCCCTCCTTCTGCACTGACCTGGCTGTCTGCAGAGTTGTCTCTCACACGTTCTCACTCCTCTCTCCAGCTGCAATTGTTGTTGTGCAGCAACTTTTTCCCCTTCTTAAATCTGTTATCGCAGAGGTGCTAGCACCCTTCCTGACGGGCTCGGCCTTGGCCAGCGGTGGGTCTCTCTTGGAGCCGGCTGGCACTGGCTCTGTCGGACACAGGGGAAGGTTCCAGCAGCTTCTTACAGAAGCCACCCCTGTATACCCCCTGCTATGAAAACCTTGCCACGCAAACCCAATACACAGGTTTTGTACTCTGATGGCACAACACATGCAAAGGGGCTACGTGACGACTCTCAGCTCTGCATGTCTCTGTGTCTCTCGGTCTCAGCAGAACAGTGTGTCTGACAGTGTCGCACACACTCTCTCTTACCCATCATCTTTCTAAAGACAAGTCATGAGTTCGTGGGTTGAATCAGTATTTTACTGCACATCTGACCCAGGCTAAATGAATAGGAAAGCCACGGGGCAAATGGGAAGAGTGATCGTGAATATTGCTAACTGGTATCATTGGGAAAGAGCGTGCCATCAAAGCGCGTTATCATCTGCTACAACAGGTGTAAGGGGAAGCCACAGGATACTCACTTTACCCTCCAGCTGGCTGCCTGAGGCATACCAAAACTAAACATGTGAATTCTCTATGAATAAAATACACTCATAAGTGTTATTTTGTCCTGAGAGTTGTCACTTGCTATTTGATGCAATGAAGGCAAACAGTACAGTCGTGGACAACACTGTAACCTGTAGCAAGTCAATAACTGTTTTAACATGGATTAACATGGAGGAAATAACACAGGAAGTGTCTTCCTTTTTACATGTTTGACTTCTGTACTTCGAGAATTATATTCTTTAGCTCCACATAATCTTTTAAAGTACAGGAAGCACTGGGCACATGCAAAAATCTGACTACACAAAACCAAAGCAAGAGCATTAGATTCAGATACAGTCTTCTCAGGATTATAGACACCCTCTGGCTTAATCGCTGTGCCAAAAAGGATGATCTCTGAATTAGTGTGTCATTAAGATATGTAAGTAAGGCTGAAGCCCTAAGCAAAAGAGCAGACACAGTTGAACCATCCACATGCTTTCAGAGCTTTCTATACATCGAGGACTTTAGCCATGCAGTGTTATCCTAATAATATTGTATGTTTATTCAGCCACTACCCAGTATTCCTATTTTTACAACATGAGAGAGAAAGCAAGCAGATAAATTTTGCACACAGATGTCTCTGCTCAACATTTTTTTGCCACATTATGCTCTCTTATTTAAATGCAAGAAGGACTATGAAATAATTCCATTTACCCATGTTCCCATTTTACAGACTTCTTCAAGAGCTGGTTCATTCAAATAAAATATTCAAGTCTGATTCTCCCATAACTGTGTTATGTTTGAGCTATTTTCAAGAGGTTTTCTTCCTTTATGTGCTATGAATAATTACAGTGTTCAGAGACTTTGCAGCTGTTCAAGTTGCAGCTCGTCTTTGAGTAGCTTTGCCAAAATTTAGACACACACTTATGCACGTGTGTACACACATACACGAACTCTTGACAAGCAGAGTGGTAAAATAAGGAAAATCTAAACAATTTAAAAATCTATTCCCAGGAAAAAATGCTTTGTCATGTTTGGCATACCAAGTTAACAGTTCTGGCATTTTAAACAAATAATGAATCCAGAAGAAACAAAGAAACAAAAAAATCTGAGCACTTAGAAGGTTAGCTCTGCTGGACTGATTTCTCCAAGACTTGCTGCCTATCAGCATCCTGTTCTATCCCTCCAAATCTAACTTGAGCCAATGATTCCCCGACTAGTAACAGAGGCCATGGAGAAATCCCATTTATATGGGCAAAGCAGCAGAATGCAAAAGGCAGAGGCAATAAATGGAGAGAAGCCCCAGTCCCTAAGTCATGCCTACATTTCTCCTTTTCAGTCCTCTCCATGACCCTAATTTTTCCTTTTCCATTCTGTCCCTTATTATTCTTATATGGAAATGACTTTTCATTCCTGTTACCATCCCAACAACCTTCCTGTCATCTGAACACAAATAATACAACCTTACAAGGATGTAATGCCTGACTAAATTAAATTTAAAATAACAAAGACTACAAACTCAGAAAGCTGAAATCAGAAAAACAGTCCAAAAGCAAAGTTCAGCAATTGAATTCCCATTTAACTTTTATTCTTTCTTATATTTGTTAGGAACTAAGCCTGGGTACAAAGTGATGCTTCACGAACATCTGACTGCAGAACAAGTTCTCCCAAGCTTAATGATAAGTAGCTTAATGATTCATATGGGCAAAATATTTGCAATTGTCAAATAAAAATATTAATCCATTGATGTTAATGCTGTGCTATCATTGTAAAATGACCAGTTTGGGAGAAGCTGAAGTCTTTCACCAACTAATAGTGGAAGCCTCAGCTGAAGAACCATTTTTTCTTTGTGAGCTACAAGCTGAATCTACAATCTTGGCTTCTCTGTAATTAAGGAAGATGCTAATAACTTGTAACTGATTGCTTGCTACCATGGATTCATTTGGACCCTTGTTAATACTTATTATTCAGAACCAGACTCCACTATTTGCATTTTTTACTGAAATTTATATTGATGGGAAATGTTGACCAATCACTCGCTTGCCATATGCAATAGATGTTTTTTAAAAAGCACACTAAAGAATAAATGGAACAAAAATATCATAACCCTTTTCTTCCACTGTTCCTCTTATTGAGTGACCTCATTGTCTTGTTCCAGACAAGAAACTTCTTTTAATAAAGTTTGTATGGTGTCCAGCACAAAATATTTCAAAATCTGATTGAAGTCTTTGGGTGCTTTAGCAGTGTCAATAGGAAACTAAAATAACTGCCAGTAAAACAAGAAAATTATGTTCTGTGTGATTCACTCTTTGAAAGGAAATGTGTACTCTGAACTTTCATAAAGAAGTATTCAGTGTATGAATCAATCTCTAGCCAGAAGGGAAAGAAACAGTAACTCATCAGAGAATCCTCACACCCAGGTTAAAAACTCAGGAGTTTCTGAAATGGACCTTCTTAAACACAGGTTGCTTTGCCTGCACAGGGCAAGTCATTTAAATGCCGCACTCTCATACCACCATCTGTCACTAGGTCAGTAAAGAAGTGTCCAACTAAACTGTGCTAACAATTTCTGAATGATCCATAGCAGATGCATATTTTACTTTGTGGAGGTGCTGAGGGCATAAATAATGGGCAAAATCCTGCTTCTCTTACTTCCACAAATAGCTCTATCTTGATACAATAGTTACTTAATTTCTGTTACTGCTTTGGACTATGCAAATTGACTGTGCTCTGTGATTTTCCTTCTCCTACTACTTTATACAAGCTTACACGTTTACATTCTGCAAAATTTTTAAAAACACGTAAAGCATGGTTCTTTGTAGATAATGTACAAGGTGGGAGGTTTGGGTTTGTTTTTATCTCTTAGCAGGCTACTGCTAGCTCATTTTCATAGGTCACTGCCTTTGAATTCTATAAGTAAGTGCTCTGCACAGTGACTGCTTTACATCAGCTATTACAATAATGCCTAGCAAAGAAACTAAGATCTGAGCTATTAAAACAAGCAGCAAAATACAAGGTGCCTTAAAAACTAAGCGTATTAAATATGCAGACCACAGAGGCCACTCACCCATCCATTTTAAAAGCATGACAACAGGGACTAGGATTATTATAGTATCATTCCGGTACGCAGTGTTATCTTCAGTTGCACTTTTCTGACCCAGATATTTTCAGTGTGGTTCTTAATGGGGAAAGCTTATGGAAACAGCCAGAAGAGGTCCTCATTCATACAGTGATGTCGCGCTAATTTTTGTGCTTTTCCAAATTCAGATGCAGTTGTTCTGACAGACAGCTTTTCAGGAGTTCAGGAAAGGAAGGTGGAGCAAAACAACATGACAGCATGTTTCCATATCAGGGGATATTTAGGAACTTTAAAAACTTTACTGACATGTCCTGCTTTATAGGAAAACACTGCAGGGATAAGTAAAATTGGCCTACTACAGGGAACCAGCTTAATTGCTCCTTGTTCCTGAACACCGAAGACTGCAGAGCCCTGAAGATCTTTTGTCAAGAGAGGTTCCCTCTCGTCTCCTTGCCATATTCACATGACAGTGTTAGCGAGAGGGACAGCACACAAAAAGAAGGCAGGAGATCCCACTCAGTTTGTGTGAAGACAGACTAAAATAATATTCTCTAATTTAGAAAGCCACTGAGATTGAAAAAATCTAAATATGAGTAACGGTGAGAAATGATTCCTTATTTGTATCTCCTTATTTGTATCTAGGGGACTATTTTCATGCATCAGGTTTAAATTAAAAAAAAAAAAAAGGAAAAATCACCTATTCTTTATTATTTTTAAAAAACTGTGTGTGTAAATCAGGTTTGGAACATAATAGTGCCACAAGATGCCATTGAGTCCAAATTTATAACAGAGTGCCAAAAGACTCATGGAAAATAAGTCCTTCAAGGCTGTTTGATAATGATAATTTGAAACCAGTTCAAGCAGTCCCTGACAGCTGTTTGCTGGAACCTGGAAGGAACACAGTACGCAGTCCTTATCTTCAACTCCTCTCCAAGCGCCTTCACCAAAGCATCAGGATACCAGGCTTAGAAAGGCCTTTGGTCTGACCCAGTACAACAGTTTGTTGTCTGCATAGAGCAGCCCACTTCCCATCTGTTGACAGGATAGCTAAACAGCTATAAACTTGGTAGGACCCCTCAGAACAGAGCATCTCTGTCAGGTCCCATTACCTACAAAATAGTAAACAAAATGCAAAAAAACAAAAAGAACTTGAAGTATTGGGGTGGGTGGGGGAGAGGGAAACAACAATAAAATGGTAACTTTTTTTGAAGATATTTTAGGTACTGATTTTGTTAGCAAGGCTGGAGCCTTGCAGCCTTCTGCCAAATAAAATTAGACAGCAAGAGTAAAAAAAATGGTGGCATTCTTCAGGTTTTTCTATGGATTTTTTAGCATACAAACTTATTTCCACTAATGAATAGCTGATTATTCATACTGCTTCACATCATAGTAAAAGAAAGAGTTCCTTCTATTATTATTTGAAAGGAAGAGTACTTACCCATTCACACGGCATCAGGAGGGGGGAGGTCTGATTTCAAGCTTATTTCACAACATTCCTGGTGTTAATTAATAACATCTGAGCCCCCAAATAATGATCCATCCTGCCAGACACTTGCACCTGTTTATAAACATAACTGCTAGAATATATTCACATACTGCACAAGCATATATTGTCTGAATACATTGTATAGTTCAATAACAGAAGAAAAAAGAAACTGAAAAGGGGGACAAAGCTGAAAAAAACCTTACTTTAGGTGCATGAATCCAACAGATCATCAGCTGGGAAAGACAAACCCTGCTGCTAAGGGTAACCTGAGATTTGTAACTGCCCTGGATTTGGTGTATTTCTCAATATCTAAATATATAAAAGAATAATATTTTTCTGGTGATTATTTTCTCAGATCCATTTTAAAAAATCTACTCTGCTTTTCCACCTCTCCTGAAAATACATTAGTCCAAAATTTACCTATTTCCGTCAGTTGATTATTTATTTTTTCAAAGACTTACCCAATTTTTGCTTCACTATATTTAGATAGCATTACTGAATCAAGACTTTTATCTGCTCTTTGGCTCATGTTGAGCTCCATTTTTTATTATTCCAAGGAATTCTTCTCATCATTGTAAAGAAATTCAAGATTCATTACCTTCCACTTCTAATTCTCTGCATAATTCTTCACAAGGCTCTGCTTATTTCTTACCCCGACATGAAACGAGATAGCAGACTCAGAAAAGACTTTTCTCATGAGTCATCTGCAACTCTCTTGCCAAAGTCCTATATGAAAATCGAGGGCAATTTTCTGCAGAGCTCCCCTGACAGGTGGGCTCATTTGAAACTTGAACTGTAATGATTCCTTTCTATCAGCTACTCAACTGCTTATTCATTTCTTTAAGTTGCTGCAAATCCCTAGAAGTGTTCAAGCAAGAATGTAAAGGGGTTTTGTTCCTTATAAGGACACTAATGAGATCTACAAACATCTTCCTTCACATTGGTAGGAAGACTTGGCTATAACTGAGACCTACTATTACTTTTCTGAAATTCTCTAAAGCCGTTTTTGCAGACAAAAGCAGATTTGGTACGAAGGAAGAAACAAAAAACCAACAAAACAAACCAACCAACAAACCAAACAATTAAATTGCTAATAATCTTCTGCAAAGATTTTATTAAAATTTATGAAACAAGTTTAAATTACAAAATATCTAGGAAAAAACAATCTAATAATGAAATCACTATCAGTTTCTTTAAAATTAATTCCTTTACAGTTAAGAAAACTCTACAGCTTAAGAATATCTGAATAAGAATTAATTCCTGAAGGCATTTTGAGAACAGAATGATAGCATGAAGAGGGGAACAAGAAACTCGTGGAGATTCCATTCAAGTTGGCAAACTCAAGCTGTACATTACTTAAATGTTACAATTCATGTTGTGCATGAGATAAATCAACAAACAAGTAATGACATGCTGTACCTGGTTCCCTACTAGCAGCTTGCTCTTGTGTTATTTTTGCTCTACAGCAGATCAGTATTTAGCTAGCTGTTCACCCTATAAGATTTGATAAAGAAAGAGATATATTGCATAGACATGTTAGCTCATACATCTTGTATTTTAGTGACAGAGTATCTGAAAACAAGATTTTAGTTTAGTAAAAGCTAGAGACAAGGCTCAGTTTTTAGCCGTACAAACAACTTTACCTGTGCAACACAAATCAGGTATCAGTGAGGCAAGGAAGATCTGCGTTCTGAAAGAACAACTTAAAAAATACTTACATACTTACATAAGAGGAAAAGTGCATAAGCATTTGGATAAATTAGCTTTATAGCTCAATTTACCATTAGGAAAACAAGGGGGGAAAGGGATCTGAACATCACTTTCAGAGTCTGATCTCTTCCCAAAAGCCTCTGGAATTGTACTTTTAAAGTACAAGGATCGATTTAAATGTTGCTGTGTTGTATTCTTTGTGTATTTGTTCAAGTAAAACAAAAAAGGATGGAAAATTCAACTAACTGCTGTAGAAAAGGGTTACTCATCATCTGTAAGAGCTTTGAAATCTCATTTTGACAAGATAGTTATTCTGTGCAAACAAACAGCATGTTATGAAAAGAAGAAAAGCAAGGAAATGCGAAAGCTGTGCAATACCATTTCCCTGTGGTACTGGATGCTTTTGCATCAACTTAGATTTCATCACATTTTTCTAAATCAGCTGTTTACAATAAGAAACTATGCTGGTCATATTAAGACAGGAGTGCTGTGCACATTGATGTGTGCTCAGTTACTACAAGGATGTTTCACCCACTGGAACAAATATGTCGCTTACTTGCATTCAGGAAGAGCAGCTGTTTCTTATGCATATTGAGACTTACTTTTAACTCTCGTAATACTACATTACAACTCTCCCAATGTTTGTTTTATTTATAATGCAAAAATAGCTACCAAAAATATTTTAATTATGAGACACTACTTATACTATAGAAACGATGCTTAAAGAGCCTGTGGGTGGGTGTGTTATTTTAGCTAATATGCTTTTAGCTGTTGTCGGTATTAAAGTACTCATTACAATTCATTTAGGAGTTTTTTTAAGGCATCCATTGATAAAAAAGTGTGTCCTAGTGACTGCCATGAAAGCTTTGGTAGAACAGCTGTGGTATAAAAGAGATGGTCAGTGATCCACAGTTCTTTGGAAGGCCATGCTTATTATTCCAAACAGACAAATACAGTTTTCCTGTGGGACAGAAGCTGCACTGGTGTCTAGAATCACACCATTCACTTTCCATACCACCACACAAACGATTTTTCAGCAATGATAGTTTGTGGCATACTGATTTCTTTAACATGGAGGTAGCATAGATTTAAGTCTTAACTAGAGCTGGGTGGGGTTTTTTTCCAAGGGCTACTAAAATAAATCAGGATCAAAATCAGAAAGACATATGGTAAGGGAAAAAACTTAACTGCTTAGACATTTGTTAAAACTTTTATTTTGAGCTCTGGGGATCACAGATTATATTCATCCCCAAGAAAAGATCCTCTTTAAACTGTCCTCAGGAGCTATTAGTCTCGCAGTTCTTAAATGCCACTGTTAATAGAGAGTCCACAGAGTCCACAGCCTCCCTCAGCAACTCTATGCCTGTGCCTGGCTGTACTTTCTAACACCCAGTGTTTGCTGATATCTACGCTCAGTCTTCCTTACCACAGTTAGAGGCCATTATTTCTGACCTACTTATTCCCAGTAGACCAAGAAAACAGCCTATTACTTTGTTGTTTGCACAGCCTTCTACATGCTTGAAGATGCTCCCCCCTAAGTCTGCTGCTTTCCCTATTTAACAACTTCAGTTCCTTTAACCATCCCAAATAAGAAAAATTTTCTAGGCCTCTGACCTCGCCCATTACTCCTGGCTGGATTCTCTGCCACTTGTCTAGGCCTTGCCTGAAGTGCATCACCTCAGCTTAGGTGACATAAAGTCTGAGTTAAAGCAGTGCTAAAAGTTAAAGCATTTGAGCTACGTATGACTCATTTATATGCCCACCAGTATAACATCTATTATATTGTTATGTAAGTTTTTGCAATGCTATATGACATTGGGGGAGGACTGGAGTACAGTGTCGGAAAATCAAAACTAATGAAAACCCAAATAATTGAAATTGATATTGACAACCTGGAGACATGGACTGTGAAAAAACCAGGATGACATTTAATGGGAGGAAGTACAACAAGTGCACTTAAACAGGAATAATCAACTATATAAAATAGAAAACAAACTCAGTAGCAGCTCTGCACCATCTTCTAACGCATGAAAGATTGCTACACTGACAGAAAATGGTCTATTGCTATCATCTGGATAAATCAAGAAGCAATAGGCTTCAAATGCAGCAAAGTCTTAGGTGAGACATGGCAAAAAATTTTAACAGCAAGTGTAGTGAAACACTAAACTTGATTGCTTAGGGACATTATGGAGTCTCCCTCACCAAAGACTTTTGGGAGCAGATAAAACAAACTTCTGTCAAAAATAAGCAACATAGCAAACACTAACCCAGTTTGGGGAAGAGGGGTGGATTAAATCAAGATCCTTCCAGCCTTTTTTCCCTAACCACATTCTAGATGTTGATTAATTACACCCTTGCCATTTAAAGTGCTTGTATCCTCCCCTCATTACCTGCATAGTTAATATGACTATTCCCTATTCCATTGCTCAGGCCACAGATGAAAATACTGCATATACCCAGACCCAGGACTGACCTCTGGAGAACCCCATGAGATCAATTCTTTCAATTTTATCATAAACTGGCGGTAACGACTGTAACTGTTTTTCCCAACCAGCCACACGTCTGCTTTGTAGTAGATACCTCTAGGCTGTGTTTCTTGGCTGTTTTGGAGACTGCCATCTGAGGCAATATCAAAAGCTTTATTAAAGACACATTATTTATAACTGCCTCTTTCTTCTCTATTCCATGATGTCACAGGAGATAATTAGGCTACTTTGGTGTGATTTATTCTTTTCAAGAAATGCTTCTTGTTCTTGATAAACGGGTCACTTATTTGTATTTCTGTGGGTTCAGAAGTTAAGTTGATCACTCAGTGATTCTCTGGGTCCTCCTTCTCCCCTCTTGCTTCTTTGCTTCTCCCTTCTTTTCTCTTTAAAAACCATGATTATGGTTGTCCTTTCCTATCTTCTGGAACCTTATCCACTCTCCATGCCATCTTGAAGCAGCAGGGACAGCCTCAGCTACATCGTTAAGTATTCTAGGGTGAGTTTCATCAGGCCCTGCCAATTCACAAGCATCTCTAACCTGTTTTTTCTGATGCTAGTTAGAGCACTTACCCATCTGTCACCGATGTTCATTGTGTTAGCCATCTGGCCACATTTATCCTGGTTAGTGAAAAGGAGGCAAAAAAGGCACTTAAACACCCCAGTTTTCCCAATATCCAATCATAGTTTTGTCTTCTCATTGGGATTTGTTCAGTACTTCCTTTTCCTAACAATGCAATTTTAGAATGTTTTTTGTTATCTTTCTTTCTCATGTTTGTGTTGACTCCAGCAAGCCCTGGCATTTTCTATTTTGTTCCTGTGTGCCATAATAGGTTTGGGGTTTTTTTGGTGAGCAAAATAACCCAATCCTTCAGTGTTAAATAGTAACTCAAATCAAATGAAGAAAAAAAAAGGAATTTTGGAAAGCTAGATGATTCCAAAACAACATTTTTAGTAAAACAAGTTAAATAAAAGAGACCAGGTTAACACAAGAATATTTTTCAGGTATATTTGTTAGCTTTGCAAAAAACATAAACAAGTAAACAACAAACAAACAGAGAAATACCAGGCTTTCCCAATGGAGCTTTTTTAAAAAGAACAACAATTTTTTTGGACCATGAAACTGAGTTACAAGCTGTTCGTCTACCTCCAGTGCTACTGGTAACCCTCAGTCCCAAAGCCCAGAAGTTACCAGTACAGAAATCAGTTTCCTTTTCACATGTACAGTCGTTCAGGAAAAAAAAAATTTGTATGCCAGTCCATAAAAACTTGTCTCATACAGCC
This sequence comes from Sagittarius serpentarius, assembly GCA_034782735.1. Taxonomy (NCBI): domain Eukaryota; kingdom Metazoa; phylum Chordata; class Aves; order Accipitriformes; family Sagittariidae; genus Sagittarius; species Sagittarius serpentarius. Next base: position 1,387,385 of record JAVKLA010000027.1, read on the forward strand.
ATGTCAACTGCTGCTTGCTTAGAGTCGAATCAAGGAGTCTTTTCTGTACATTTATAATAACAGTTAATATTTGGATTTTTTAGTCTGCAGAGACCTTATTCATCACCACAAAGCAAACAACTAAGCCTGATAAGATGTCACTGGAAGTAAGATTTTCCAACACTGCATCTTTGATCACAGCCAGTTTGTCAGAAACTGTCTTTATGAAGAAGAGTAATACCTCAAAAAACAAGGTGAGACATTTTACAGATAGGAGTTAAGGACTGGTAATTCCTGGGCATTTGAAAGGTAAGTAGGCTCATATATAGACAGTAAGCAGACATGAAGGTCCCCTGCCCTCACTGTGGAAAGCTAAGCAGGCTAAAGGAACAATCAGAGGACTACAAAGGTTCCTAAAGTTTGCTGAGTTCATAAATTTATTGGGTCCCAAAGCATATCTCAGCTCCAATATTAAGTATTCGCTGAAGCAGATTGTGTTTGCCTTTGCATCATAAGTCTCCTGAAATCTTTGACTCATGACTGAACACCTCTAAAACATCTGGTTTTGGTTGCCCACAAGCTTCTGTTCTTGGTACCAATCATGCCCTGGACTGAAATCAATCAACCTTTAAAACTATAGGTTCAAAAGGCGTATTCCATTTTTTAAAAGTTTATAATTCAAATGCACTTTTGACATGGGAACATACTCAAAGCAATGTGCCCTTACCAATGAAATAATACTTAGAAACAAACATAGAACGTTTTCTTCTCTAGTATTAATAAGACTCAATTCAGAGGAAATTCAGAGGCACATTCATGCCATCTTTCAGATCCACTCATATTTTCCTTTCCAGTGAATAAAAATGTACTTCCAACACAGCTTCACAAGAATCCTCCTTTGGGTCGTGCCGCATCTCCATCAGTTTGTCCCACGAAAAGGGTATCAGGGAAGATCCACATTTACTTCTCCAAGTGTAAGGATCCTGATCGTAACACCCTGCCTCTCCAAACCCTGGGGGTCTGGCTGCCTTAGGTCAAGGCCAGCTCTGACATGGTGCAGCTAGGTGGCCTTGTAGCAGGCTGATGTGAAAGAGCCCTGGGAGAGGCCCCTTCGGGCCTTCCCTACTATCACTCCCAACCTGCATTTAAGCTCAGGTCCTCACCTGTTGTCCCTCCCTGAGCTTCATTGCAGTCTGGCCAGGTACTGGCTGACCTGGACCACTGACTTGCCTCTGGTCCTGTTGCATTGCTAGGGACCCACCTGGCGATTAGTGGACCTCTTGGGTGGGCCTGGTCACTGCCTCCAGACCTGCTCTGCACTTCTAGTCTGGATAGCGTGTGATGGCACCACTTCTCAGGGAGGTCATGGTGCTGACTCCTTGTTGTCACCCTGTGCTGGTTTGGGCTGGGATAGAGTTGATTTTCTTCATAGTAGCTAATATGGGGCTGTGTTTTGGATTTGTGCTGGAAACAGTGTTGGTAATTCAGGGATGTGTTAGTTACAGCTGAGCAGCGCTTACACAGAGCCAAGGCCTTTTCTGCTTCTCACCCCACCCCACCAGCGAGGAGGCTGGGGGTGCA
>JAVKLA010000027.1:1418070-1456990 GCA_034782735.1 Sagittarius serpentarius
TTTTTTTTTTGTCGTTGTAGCTTTTTATTTTCGCCCCCCCCCCCCCCCCAAAAAAAAGGTATGTATTTATTAAGGATGCAGTCTGACCTCACTCCTTAATTAATGGAGAAAAAACTTGGAACAGTGCGTGGATTCTCTGTGACCTGACAAGGCGTGCAGACCGATTACAGTTTTTCATGTGGTTTGGAAACAGGAGAGTGTGTGGATTCCCTGATGTTTGGTGGTGCAGTGCAAACTGCATGACTGTAGTGCAAATTGCAACCTCAGAGCAAGAACTGACAATCTCTTTTCCCCTCCATCCTCGTGAAATATCCAACTGAATTATCAAATACACCTGGGGTTGGCAAACAAGTTATTGGGAGAAGGGAGGGGGTGGTCAGGAAAAGGAAGAATGAAGGATAACAAACAGTATGAGTGCATCCACTATTTTCCCTTAGAAAATGAAGCTAAATAGTGAAACATCAACCACCATGGGTCATCAGATCATCAGCTAGTTTAATCCTTGCTAATTCTTCAAGCACTTCAAATCAGCTGTCAACTGGGCCCTTGACTTTAGTATCGCTGGGTCTTTTTTCATGCTATGTGAATGACTGGTGATTTTAGAGGCACAGAGTGACAGATACTCATAACTATGCCTGCGTACAGCTCAATTTAAATTGTTTCTCTCTGTTCCACAGATGAAATAGCTCTCTACGCACCATTCAGCTGGTTCTTCTGTGCTTTCCCATACATTGCTTGCTCTATTACTGCTTTTTCAGGGTTAATTCAAACAAAGAACACCTATATTCAAATCCTACCGTAAAGTTCACCTTTATCAGAAAGTTGGTAAGCTGGCAGACAACTAATAAAGTCCATAACAAGAGCTGGTCTGAGACTTTCTAAACATTTCAGCAGCAAAATATGATTATACACCGTGCTATCAAAAAGGATTTGCCAACTTAAAACGGTATGTCTTCCTCACTTCTGAGGTGTCCAGTTTGTGGTTAGCACAAATAATCACAAGTAGTGATACAACAACAGCACTGAGAGAAAAAGTTTACCATTATTAAAAAGGTTCTGTAGTAAACTCCCCTCTGAATGGGGGAAAAATTTAACTTAAACAGCAAATCAGTGACTTGTTTCTGGATATCAAATATGAGCTATTTAACTAGTTAGATATACACAGTTTTGATTGTAGTCCCAGCAGTGATATCTTGCAATAAAATGTTATACAAGTTGATCTAATGAATAACGGAGAAGACATGAACTAAAGCTGAATCTCATGAACATCATTCGCTTTTGAAACATTATTTTGAACACATTTTAAGGCACATTTACATTGCCAAGCGTAATGTAAGCTGCCTACCTAGAGATCAGGAACCTAACACTATGAGAAAATAGTGGGGTCTTTTCTTCACATTTTAGATGTGCATTGTTACTGCTTCCATCAGACACGGATGAAAATCACTCAAAAATATCCATAGCATTGACCGTTCACTGCCTAAGTCTTTTGGAATAACTCACAACTGCTACTGAGATAATGCAGCTAGCAGAAAGATCTGAGCTACAGCTGACTCCAAGCATCTTTGGAGATCTTTCCTCATCCATAAAGTCCCCTGAACAAAACTAGTAGTGCTACCTAGAGTGGCACCACCTCGCTTTTTCCAATAATAACATGATCATTATTATAGTCCTTGTTGCCCCATCTGCCCGATTTCATTCTTGTGTACAGAACAGCAATCTGGGATATAACCATATGACTCCTCAGTGTCATAAAAAAAACCACCAAAACCAGACTCCCCAGTTTGAGGCTTCTATTTAATTCTAACCTAATCTTCCTCAAAAGCCTGGTATTTCCTGAATGGACAGTTTTCAAAGATACTGTGCATTCAGACTTCGCATTGATTTGTATCTCAAATTCATTTTCATTTATAAGATTGTATTGATACCAGTTGGGCAGAAAAATATTGTTAGCTTTGCAACACAGATGGAAAAACTTGATTTATGTGAGACAAATCAAATGTTGAGCAATTAATTAGATCACCCTCTTTCTCCCCTGTCTCCTTTTGCAATTACCAGCTTTACCTGAACAAGTTGATGTCATACCTTCTGGATGCTCATTTTCTAAGAAGAACCTTGGCTTGGAAAGTGATAACACTGCTTCGCATCCTACATGCTTCAGCCCCTATTCATTTGTTTTTACGCCTGTGGATCTAACAGGAGAACTTATCTTCTTGCAGCCTTCAGCCTCATGTTGATCTATCCCTTACTAAAGAAGGCAATTCTTTCTTGAAAGGCATCTTCAATTATTTTGTACTAATAATTCTCCAGATAAAACATATAACATAGGAGACACATGAATAATTGTGAAAACTTTGACTATGGATTGTATGTTCTTTAGACTTCCTATAATCGATTCCTCACTACTGCTAATAAATTCTTTTGGATTCCATGATAATATTCATGACTTTAATTTCATGGTGATTGGTAAGGGTAATGCAGGTGTAACAGGGGACATGCTAGACAAAAATGAAGTCTCCTACATGTCTGGTATGCTCATCTCCTCAGGTTTCCATTAAAAATGTTGCTCGTGGGATCCCTTCTCATTCGGTTCTTGTAGGGAAGCAGAGATAGAAACACATGCCAACTAGCTGGTACACATGCGTACCGACCAGAGGCAGTACTGCCTGTTTAATATACTGCAACCTTCTATAGAGTGTTAAAGGGTACTGGAATCTAAAAACCTATATACAAACACAGATTTCCTGTTTTAGCACGTTGGGAAAGTCTCTAAGGGAATCCAGTCAGGAATAACCTTTGTTTTGTTTTAAAACCTCTTTCAGTTTGCAAGTCTAACTGCTAGAGGTGTTCAAAGAGACCAGTCCATTATAATTCAATATTCTTTTCTTGTCATTATCGAAGATTGCTGCGTTGTTATTCAGACAATATATCTTATTCCTACTGAAAAGCATTGAACCTGGAATGCAAAGCTAACATTGTGTTTATAGTCCAGGTCTAGAATCTTAAGGCTGCTGCAGAAAACAATGAAACAGTTCCTAATGTAGTTTCCCCTTCTCTTTGGCCATGATAAATAATTACATCATGATAAAAAGGCTCTTCGGACAATGGAATTTTAACCTTTTTTTTGGAAAAGTTGTTTTCAATGCAACATGTTTACACAAACTGAAGATTTCAAAGCTGGAGTTTGATTCCTTACCCAGTTTTCTCAAAGCTCTGCAGGCAATACGTTTTGCAAGAGGTAACCTCTGCTACTCAGGCGTATCACTGCTGTATCTCAGATGTGTAAAAAAGCAGGCTGGTAAGAAGTTCATTCAACAGGGAATTCATCATTAGTGGGGCAAAGGAAGTAACTATGCATGCACATGTTGGCCGCCTGAACGTGGGCTGTCCCTGTTCTTTTACAATGTGTGTGCCTCATAACAAATGCCCCTGCTCAGAGTTCTTATTCGGTCAGTAACAGCTCTCTCTCAGACAGCTTTAAGATAAATACCCATGGAGGAGGAAAGCAAAATGGCTGGCGAACACTGTTACAGATTTGCACCACCTAGCACTAATAGCTGAGGGTGTCACTTCGATGAGAAGGCAAACTACAAAGCCATTTTCCTGGGTATGAGTATAATTGTAAGAATGAAAATGTGAACCAGTGAGACAGCTCAAAATAACTGGAGGGTAGATCACCATGTCTTACAGGTCACACTTGTGATTACCTGTGCCTTTTCCCCTCCCCCTTTCGTTTCCCTTTCTAAAGAGCTGAGGTAACAGGGCTATAAGAGAAAAGGAAAGAAACAGAGCAAGTTAAAGCAGTGTGACTAAATGAACTTGGCAGCAATCCAGAGGAGCTGATACCAGAGTGGGGAGACCAGAGGCTCTGATGGCTGCAGGCTCTGCGGCTGCTAAGGTGGGTCATCTATCAGCCGAACAAGACAGTTTTAATGGATGGCTTATAATGAGTTCACTGCCAAAATTTTGTGGGTGGGACGAGGAAGTGCTTGCGGCGTTAATGCTCTGTTATGTCTTCTGCTGGCCTCAGCATGAGCAGCAGAGGGCTGGGGGCAGCCGCCAGCCAGGCATGCCCTTCCCCGAGGCTGGGGTCGGACACGGTCACTTAATTGTCAGCAGATGAAAATGACGAGCAGGTGTCTCATAAATTCTCATCGTTGGTGCAGTTCCATTATTAATGTTGGCAGTAAACATCCATTCAGAGAAAAGATTAGTCCACCATAAAGCTCTTTAGAAACTTGCTCTTATGTGCATGGCTGTCGTCTGACTGATGGCAACAAGCAAGCCCTGTCTGGGCTTTCTAAACACACCAGAGAAGCATCTGTAACAAGCACCACAAGGACAAGGTGTTTTGGTCATAGGAATTTTTCGGCTCTCACAAGCACAGACTTACTTAAGCACATTGACTTTGCAATCTTACATCCAAATAGAAGCTTTTTGTACTTAATATAGCTTTATGTAGTGCCTTTTGTGCTTTATAAAATACAGCAGCTGAATATATTTATGTTTTTGTGAGGATATTACTTACACTATATTAACCCTTTTTTCCTCTTTGAAACATAAATATTGTTGCAGCAATGGTATTTTGCTAACGCTTTTATAGTAATATCTACAAAAATCACTGTGTTGAGCAACTATTAACCTATGGTGGCCTAACTTTTGAGTCAGTAACAATTTTTATTGATATCAAGCACTAAAAGCTGCCAAAAATGCAACACACTTTCCCCCCTGTTTACAATAGCTGTGAACCTACTTGTTCTTTTTCTAGAGTTTATCTCACACCAAATCTCAGTTATAATTATTTTTATAGCTTAGCTGCAGCCTTCTGAAGATAGGAAGCTAACCAATTTATTATCTTTTTCTCCCCACTGCAAAAGAAGGGCTATTTTACTCCTTAAACTGTTTTCCAAAAACCTTATTTCCAGCAGCAACCAGTTATTCCTATGCTATATAATTTCCATAGCAACACAGTGCTTACCATGAGAAACAAAGCCCTAATTGACTGAACTGCGTACAATAGCCTACAAATGTTAAAAGAAAGGAAGTAACCCGTTGCAAGTAATTTTCTAAACCTGTAAATCACCCCCACAACTCCTTTCAATCTGTCTGTGAAAGCGCATGGCACATTGAAAGTTTCCGTGCTTTCAGCAGGAAACACAGGCAATGAGACAGTATGGGGTTTCACCCACTTTCATTTACAGTATATTTCATTTTCAAAATTACTTGTACAACAATGTGTCTACATATATAATCACCTTTTAAAAAGTTGCTGGTTTGTAGAAACAGATTATTTCTTGCTAATTACTAACTTTGAAAGAAAGCGGTATTAATATTAATTCCTCAGAGCAAAACTTCAGTCATTCTCTGAAGGCACTCATGCAATTCATATATGTCTATATCAATTCAAGCAAAAAAAGGGACTTCTTACGTCCCCAGGCCTTCTAACTTTCTCATTGGGGATCCCAACTTTCAGCTGCCTAAGTACTGAGTAAAGTTAATATGTGAGCAGGACCACCACAGTGCATGCTTTGTCCAGCTAGAAAATTAACTAGTTACATAATAACTTTATTCATTTCTGGGAGTATCAGCAGTAAAGCATTCATTTCCACTTTCTCAGTAACTTTTATGGCAATTTTTCCTTGCCTGAAGGTTCAGAGGCTGCTTTTGCTCTCTATAAACAAGTAGGCTGTGCATTAGGGACTAAGGATTTAGCAGTAAGAATATTGTTAATGTGGCCAGCTCAAAGTACAGTGCAACTGAAAATGTGATGCTGTATTATATCTTGAGTATTAAGTTGTCATTGTTTCCACTGCTGAAATCTCCAGAGTGATGATTGCTTCCACAACTACTATCCAACTTCATGTCTTTGTGCCTTGCTTTGGTTTCCCAATGCATGGTCACTACTCCATGCTGAGGTTTTTTTTGCTTCACAACAGTCTCCCTTATTTCCTTTCTTTGTTTTTACCCCATCCCTGATACCAGCCACTAACTTGCTTTCAGCTGTAATATCGGAGGGAACAGACCAGCTGCTCCCTTCCCCGTCAACCCTCCAAGCTCCTCGATCCAGTGCCAGCAGATGCAGGAGGAGTCATGATGACCTCCTCTAGATGTCATGAGTTGCTCCTCTGGCCTCTTGGTTGTAGGAACAGACTGTTCCTGAGCCATTTACGAGAGAGATCTTGTACAAGAAATCACTGCCGGTGGGTTTTAAGAATGAACACAAGCCTTGGCTGTGGCAGTTCAGATTTTAAAATTAGTTTTAAGCCTCACAGGCTCCCTCCCTTCTTTCATTCATGTTGAATGAGTTACATTATCTCGATTCATTTGCCACCTGTTAGCATCCTTACCTCTAGGGTAGGTTTTGCTCCTTAAACAATCTTTTCTGTAAAAAAAGTCAACCAAATACCCATGAAAACTGTATCTTAAAATACACAGGGACCTTCAATCACAGCCATTCACATCAGCACCATTTTCTTTGCCTTTGTCTAAACTGACTGCCACAACACATTTATTTTATGAAGGGGGACATTTGGCTTGCGGATGTCCAGTCAATGCCTACGTCAATAGCAAAATGTTTTCTCCAAACTCTGACATTTGGATTTCAAATACCAAGACATTCAAAATTCAGTATTAATATTAATGAACTTCTGTCAGGTAACCCTTTGCCTACTGACATATCTACCGACCTTGTGGCAGGACTACCAGAGTACTCTGTTCTTTCCTTGTATTCTTACAAATTACTTTGACGATCCAGTGCATCTGGAAAAGGCGACCTGGCTTCACCAAAGGTGTCTTATTCCCTTTCTCTATGTGCTTCTCTGTGTGCTGCAAGGCTCCAGGTAACTCCTTTTTCATGGTTGTATACCTGCCCATGCTTGGATGGTGTTCTTGACCACGGGGGTGTGATAAAGAGTGCAGCGACTGTCATCTTAGGGTGACATTCTTGATCTCTGACAAGCTTGTGGAGGGACAAGGTGCAGTTAGGTTTAGGCGTAGAACAAAGAGTGTGTAGGCTGACAGAGAAGAGGAGAACGAAGGGTGCAATACGTGGAGGGAATGCACGGCTTCTGCCTGCCCGGCCCCCGCAGCTCATCAAGAAAGCAGCGGGAGAGGCACAGGAGGATCATTTTGCCAAGACCCTCCTGAGCTGCCCTTCCATGGAGGGCTATGCTGGAGTCAGCTCATGGTCACAGAGAAGTTTTCAGCATGACAAGAAGCTGAAAATTAGAAAAAGATTAGGCAAAGAGAGGAGAAGCATGAAACAACATACAGACAAAGCAGCTAAAGTAATATTTGTTACATATTGTGACAGTTCTCCTCAGACTTCTCTCCCTGTGAAGATCAGCAGTATAGAGAAAACAGGAAAGAGGATTCACATCAAAATACCTTCAACATTGTTTTTTTACCAAAATCTTCTCTTCCCCTTACCTACTGCACAATCAGTGACTTCCCTAAAGACCTAAGAAAAAAGGCACAAAAGATAACTGTGGACAAGCAAGTGGGCAGAACTATTACTGATATTTCACAAGGGCAAATGGAGACTCCAGGGTAAAGATCCTTTGTTTATTGGTTTTCCGGGAAAGAATTAAAAAACAACAGTCTAAGCCAGAACAAGCTTTCTATCATTTTGTTCTGCTTTGAGCAATGCCACCTCGCTGGCTCTGTGAAAACCTACAGATTTCATCTCAGGAAAAGTGAAATCAGTACTTCTTCCAATACGTGTGTGTACACACACACACACATATTCTACATGTATGTCTAGTGTCCCCACAGGTGACACGACAGTGCTGGTAACTGAACAGTTATAAAACCCAACCTAAGGGCTTGCAACTTAAGTAGACAAGACAAAGGATGAAGAGGATGAGATTTCCCTTGGGAAATTCCCCGAGCTGAAAGTAGATGGAGGCTAGGAGCCCATTAGGAAGAAGTATCTTATGTGCTTGACACCTTCTTGCTCTTCTGTAAGCATTCACTGAGCATTAAAGACAGGATGGGGATTAGATGGACCTTTGGTTTGATCTAGTGCAGCTGTTCTCTTCTAGTGACATAGTTCCACTTTCCATCTCTGTTTCAGAGACTCTTTCTGGCTCTTTAGTGCTAACTGGTAAAAACCAGCAAATTAGAAAATGCTGAGGCAGCCCGCCCTCTCTTAATGCTGTAGTTCAGCCAACTACATATTGAAATTTTGGCCTTAACAGTTCATATAGGTAGACTGTTGGTTAGGACTCAGGTTGCCAGTGCATAAAAGGCAAGATCTAGCAATATGGTTTAGTGGCCTGCTGACATATCGGAAGCAGCACGCGGTACGCACCTTAGAACGTGCTTCTTGCTGCTTTCCAAAGTTCAGCATATCCTTCAGCTGAACACCAAAAGTCCGATTTATTAAATAACCTGAGGGTCAGTAGTAGCTGAGGTCTTAGTAGCAGCCAGAGAGCCAGGTTCACTGGCATCAGTGTGGGCTTGCTGAAAGGCAGATCTGCTACCTACAAGTCACTGGTTTCTAGCTTTGTTATTCACCTTTTCTCCACATTACTGTGTGATTTAGTTGTTGGTCTCACCTGTTAGTATCTGCTGGAATTCCTTACCACAAGCTACAGATTTCAAGCAATGAGTGAGCTGAGAAATGATAATGAGAAAGCAGTGTTCATTGTCTGTGTCCATCTCTGCTCCCTTTGATGTCGAGCAACATTTTATCGCCGATAACAGTGGAGCAATTTGGTTCACTGCAGATGCCACTTCTGCTCTGAACAGGAACCTCCTTTTCTATCCTCACCCCAGCCTACATCCCTTCCTGGCTGGACTTACATAAAATGCTTTTCAAAATCCCTGTTCCTCATGGTAGCATCCCCATAGCTGTCCTGTCTCCAAGCGACTGGCAGCTCCTGCTCCATATTGCTATTTCTGTCTGTGCTCGTAGTGAAGTGGGAGTCAGTTCTGCACGGCAAGGGTTGCTTAGATCAGAGAAGCAACCCATCACCAAGCAAGTCAATAAACTCCTCAGATTTTCTTTCCAACCAAAGACTCAGACTCTCCAAGTGAGTAGTCAGCTGCTTGATGGTGCTCCATTCAAGAATACTTAACATTTTTAATACATATCAAATTTCCAACTTGATGAGGTCTGCAATTAGTTCTCCGTATAGCATCCTGCTTTCACTACCTAAGTTTTCTGTGTTTGTGCTTCCAACTACACTTTTCTTACTTGATGTCTTAAAAAACAACAGCATTTCAGAACAATAATAAATAGCCTTGGGTTACCACTTTCACCCTAACAGAAACAACTCTGCAAACCTGAAGAGAACATAAGTAACTGAGAAATTTTTAAAGTAAAGGTCTCTCATTGCTTTTTTTTCATTTGTTTTCCAAAGGAACTTACTGAGGATAAACTATGCTGTAAGGCATGGTCTGGGGGATGAATTACTGGAGGCAAGGCTGTGCCACTATCTACTCAGTGCTGGATGAGGGCAATATTAAATAGGACTAATGAGCTTGAGTGAGTCAAATGACCTTTCATCATTTGCTATGAACAGCTTTGTTCCTATGATTCAGTTCGTTGCTCAGTAAAGGTTGTGCAGCTCATTTACTGTATATTTTACACCAGAAATTAATAAATGAGGCCACAGTGTTCTGCATCTATTTGGTGACCCACTGGTAAGCAATTTTAGCTACCTGCCTACTATTTGAATGAAGGCTTGATCTGCTGAAATCTCGTAAGGAGCGATATATAAAGCCACTCAAAAGTGTCAGTCATGCCTTCATACAGCTTGTTCCACAGACAGTTGTGTGTCCCCCAGCACCTCCATCTTCTCAAAAAAATGCTGTATAGCAACACACTGGTAAAGTATACAGGAACTGGATTTCACAGAGAATTTTTTCTTTTTCTTTCTCTTTTTTTTTTTTTACAAAACATGCTTGCAAACAGGGATAAAAAGGACATATTAAAGACTGGATTTATGAATTCAGTATGACTGATCTCAGCAATCTCAAAAAAAATAGGAAGGAGAATGGATTTCAAACAAGTTGCTGCCCTGTCTTCACTGTTCTTCTCAGGACAGAGAAAATGTCCAAATTGTCATCTAATACTGTCTTTCAAAATACACACTTCAGTATTCTCCATTGTATGTAAATGTCACTTTTTTCTGTCTTGAAGAGAATGAAAAGAAGACTCAGGCAATATCTTTTTGGAACCATGTCCCTTTCAGCTGGTTTCGCCCAGAGATCTGACCAACCTCCAGGTACACTTCTTAAGAACCTGGCGTCCTGATTATTCAATGTGTGCTGCTGCTGCCATCTGGCCTATACGTGCAGGTGTCCCTCCCAAGGAAAGAAATGTTTGTGGGGGATAGGGACAAATGCCCATGCAGGTCTTGCCCCTGCACAAAACTGGGGTCCAGCAGTTCTGAAGCTCTCCCCTGGTTAGATGCAGCTATTTTTATAGGACTGTGATGAAGAGAAGGGATTTGACCATGTCTGAGGAGGTTTGACAAGCTGTAATTGCTTTCTAATCTTTTAACAATACATGCTTGAAATTATGCATATGTTTAAACGATTCGCTGAATTTGGGCTACAGTTGAAAATCAAGCAAATGCCTGGGAAGGATATCTCCATAGATGATGATATTAGCTACATGAGGCTAGAATAGTCAGGCACCAATGCCTCAAGTTCTAGTACACATCTCTCTCTTCTGTTTCTTACTGTTTCCCATCTAAATTTTAGAACACATTTTCAGGTGTTTTTTTCCCTAAATAGCTTCTCCTGTAAGTGATACCAGAAATTCCTACCATGACATGCATATGTTACAGTGATACGTATCTTTTGTTTTCCTTTCTCTTGGTTACCAGCATGGGCTTTTATTTTCAGTAACGCTGTTCTCTCTTTCAGATGATGATAATGTAAATGGATATATGCCCTGAAAGGATAAATAAGGGTACTGCCACATAGCAGCTGATTGACAGGAACTTTTTAAGTGCTGTCATACGGCTGGCATGTCACTTAGTGATCAAATTCTTCTACTGCCAGTAAAAATTACATTGATGCCTCATGCGGATTTTAGCCTCTCCATAGTGCCACAGCTCCATTCACAGAATCTACTATGCATCTCATACGTTTAAAAAGATTGGATAAGGAAAGCTCCTGTGCTTGCTCAACTTCTGCACCATGTTTGTGTCAGCTCTGCCTGCAGAATAACACACACCTCTACTGGTCCACAGACATGTTCAGCAATTTATATGGAAACATGCAGAGAGTGGGGTCAGCTGGACACATCATAGCTATACACGTACTAATTTTTTAGTAGTGCAAGATACCCAGCAGACACTCTTTTAGAGGCACTTTTTGTCACTTAAGAGCATGACTAAATACAGAATCCTGACATTAGTCTGCTGAAGGTAGTTAAAGAAACTTCCTTAGAACATCATCATAGCTCAACCTGGTTGAGGAGGAAGAAAATGCGATTTCATCTTGCTGTTAAGAGAGCATTCAAGAGCTCAGGTTGATACAAACTGCAATTATGATTATTTTTAACTGAAGGCTTCTTTCTTGGACCAAAACAGTGCCTTTCTTTTTAAGGATACTAAGCAGTCTGAGATATTTTGCCTAAAATAATCCACACTCAAATCGCTACCATAAAGAAGGCTGAATTTAAACTGGCTTCCTGATCATGACAGGTATTTAAATACCAAGTACGTACACCATCAGCCCAGGTCATCCTGGTCATCACTTCGTTCATTTGATATTGCCATATTCTGTGCTACAGGATGCTTTGTGAATTGAAAAGTTTGGGGCCACCCATACAAGTTGTGCAAAGCTGCAGGTCAGTGCAGAAGAAAGGTGCCACCGACAAGCAGCAAGGAGCGTTCCTGCCCCAAGGAAAGCGTGCACACCAGCATGGACTTGGTATGGTTGAACTGGGGAGTTGCACCCTCCCTTTCTCTCCGTGCTCACATTATTTGTGAGAGGCATATCAGAGCTTAACAGCCACCGTGGGAGGGAGGAAAAGAAAGCAACTAGAGAAGAGACAGAGAGGCATTTACACATGGCATGAAGCATTGGAGGGCTGGTAAAGTCTGAAGACAGACGGACTGTTTCAGAGGCAGTTCCCATTCCTAAACCATTGGCATTAAGGCTGCAAGAGAGGTGGAAAGCCAGTGCCACGCAAGGCAAAAAGGCAGTGCTGTGGAAGACAGCATCTGAAGACGCTGAGGGAAGGAGGGGAGGGCAGTGATGTGGTGGTTCTGCTTCGCATATTGGAAAAAGAAAACAGCATTGATCAGCACACACAATATCTGGAGAGCTGGGATTTGATGATACCAAAGGAAGAAACAGTGCAGAGGTGAAAGGAGAGAAAGGGGTAATGAATTTTAGCATTGGGCAAAGCAAGACATCAGCATGTACACAGCGCAGAGCAGAGATAGATCGGGCAGAGGGGAGATTGCAGAACTGACATGTTATTCCTATCTATTTCTGCTCACTGTGGAAATACAATATAGTCATCAGCTAATTCTTAATCTTGTCTGCTTATTAACTTTCCATCTAATTACATGATACCAAAATTAGAATTAACATAACATTTATGCTTTACAGATTTGTTTATTCAAGGTTCCCTACACCAAGCTGCAAAGGAATTATTCAAAAAATTTGAAGTGAAACATTGATTAAGAAATCTTTGGGAAATAAAGTCATGACTTAAGGGAACAAAATCCACTTCAGGGAAGCTCTGAAGAGCTGGCAGTCATCAGATTTGTTAAAACCTGACTCAAATTCAATAAAGCTTTCATGAAATGAATGCACCTGTTCTGGAACAGCTGAATGCTCACAGAAAACTTTGAAAAACATTCAGTTTAGATGGAGTTCTGCCAAATGGCCTATATTTCATCTTTCTCCCATTTTGACACATTGATATAAAAAGCAACATCTTTGCTTCTTAGAAGTTCATCTGTCTCTTCTGCTGCTGATTAACCAGATGAAGTCATATTTCTCTGTGATGACAATAATTTTACTAGAACTACATTTGATGCTGTAAACAACAGGGAATTAGTCACAGAAGTTGATGAAGTCCTAAGAAGCAATGTGTTTTCATTCAGATGCTCGCCTGTGATGAAACCATGACAGTAAAAGATCCAAGATTATAGGCAAACAGAACTGTCCTGACATGAAGAAAAATATTTTGTGACGTTTTCCTGGAGGCATCCATTTTCCATCCAGTAAGTCATACATGATTCAAAAATGGACTAGAGTGTTTTGAAAAGAATACATGAGAAAATATAAAGGAAATACGTTCCTAAGAAAAATCAACTTGTAAAAATCTGCTTTTGATCCTGTGCTTCAACATATGAAATACATGAGAAATAAATGACAAAAGAAAAGAAATAGTAAAATATTATTTTTCAGATAAAAACGTGCTTCATTTGCACAAAGAACAGAAAAATCTTAATCTGTTCTTTCAAAACGTGTGTAAAGAACATTTGCCCTTAAAAGGTAGAGAAGGAGATTTAAAAAACCTTTCTTCTACTTCAGCTATGAGTATAGGACTTCCCCGCATCTCCTTCCCCTCCCCAAGCTGACTACCGCAGACTTTCTCAGCATAACCATCCAGTCACTGGGGCTCTCTCTTACTTCTGGGGTGCTTTGTAACCCCTTCCCCGTGGGTGGTGTCAGGGAGTCTGCCCCGTCAAAATGTCACTCCTAACTACCTCTCTTCTCATCTAGTTCAACCTAAAGGCAATTTTTCTTCTGAAGTGGATTACCCACATGAATAAGGGTCGCATGATCAGGCCAAAGCTTGATACAGCAAAAAGCAAAAAGATTTGCACTGCATCAGGGCTACAGTCCTTCCCAGAAACAATAATAACCACTTTACAGAGAAATAGATGCTCTCCCTCTCTAGTTGAGGCAGTAAATAAGCTCTGCTGAAGTCAAAGCAGTAAATATGTTTTGAAATTTTGATAAGTACTTTCACAGCAAGTTTTACAAATTGATCTCATTTTCTAAAGCACCGCAGACTGCTGAGTTCATTGCCATTGAGCAAAAAGAGTTAAGTGCAACAGTACTACAGAGCCCCTGTTATATGCTGACAACGACGTTTTGACTTCAGTGCTCTCTTCATACTGTGGACAAATACTGAGTTGTTCGCCTGTCTTTTCTGCACTGAAAGTGCATCTGAGGTTTGTAAATACAAAGGGTCTAAACCCACTTCAAGCGAAATCACCATTGACTTCCACCGGCACAAGAGAAGTCTTTATAAAAAGACCTTATAAGAAGATATAAAAAAACCCCTCCTTCTGAAATCTCTTCTACATTCTTGAAAGCTATCCAGTTATTCCACAATCCCAATCTGTTTAACAACAGGAGTAAGAGCTATCTCGTCTTAGAAAACAGCTCCTCTCTTCAATGTTTTAAGTGCAGAGCTAAGTACCAAATAGTATCTCTGATGATAAATAGCAAACTGAAAATGGATTTTGACCAGCAGGATGCACTCATTTTACATCTGCAGGCCTCTTTTGAAGACATTTGCTCATCTGAACAGTCAGACATGGTCCATTAAAGTCTAAACTTGTATTACATGAATGTCATACAAGTTTAGCTTGTGTGACATGAAACAGAGAGAGAGATCATTTCACCACTGAGGATGGGTGGGACCATTAGCACACTGATCAAATTATCCCGTATTCGTATTCTTTATTAAAGAGTTTCTAGCTCAGTCTGATCCAGAAGAGATCTCTTCCTTTAATGAATATTCTGCAAAGCACTGTTCTCCTGCCACGTGCCCTGCTGACCCAAATGATGTCAGGGATTTCCACATTCCTGATTCAGTGCAGCAACTAGATAATACATGAAAGCCGGCTTTCTTGGCGTGCAGTTGTGCCCATGGTGGGGAGATCCCTGCCTATCCAGAGCGAACTGCAATGCTGGGCCTTTTCATCCCTTTATGCGAGAAGCCTGAGAGGCCTCAAATTTGCCACTTTATCCAGCACAAAGGACTGTGCTTATGACACCATTTTAAAGTGCTGTACAGGAAAGAACAAAATCTGTTCCTCTTGTAAATGTGGCAATAAACAGCTTTTGCAAAGTACCTCCCAGATGACTGGTAAAAGCTGGAAATCAGCTTCAATAACCCCTTCACTCATGTTGTAAATGGCTTTACATTACTACTGCCCCGCCTTCCTGTAATAGAAAAATCTCACTCTGAATTTTAGTTAACCCACTATCACCATTAGCAACAAGAACGTATTTGGTCTGGGTATTCATTTCTGAAGAGCTGCTGTGGAGTAGCCATAGGAGGGAATTGTAAGCACACCGCTACCGTTTTGCCTGACCATGTTATAACAGAAATCAATTGTTCCTCTTACAGAAGAGGTCTCAGAGGACAAAATAATTCAAGATCTGAATTGCATCCTAGTTAGTTTATCTGTCTCCGTATCTTTGACTGCTGACAGGGAAACTGAAAATTCCATTTAAAGAAAGAAGGGACTCACTCAGATCATCCACAGACAGTTACGTTTTCACCCTATCCACCTCATAGGAATGAGGACACCATTGCAAGATTCTTTAACCTTTCCAGGCAGTATGGCATGCTACTCAAAAAACTGAAACTGCACTGTGCCAATAGACTGCGAGCACAAGGAGACATTATAATTAATTTTTCCACCCGTTTTTGTTACATCGAAGACCCCTTCAGTTGTTTTTCAATTTCTGGATAGTTGGAGTTTTCAAGAAACCAGGAATGACATGACAACTTGTGAAAGATGCTGGGAGGGGTCAGGGGCAGCAAGGGGGAGTGCAGTGGATCTTCCTGAATAAGCACAGAGGGTAGATCTGAGGATACTCTTAGCTGAGCTAAATCACATCAGCAACACGTACTCATACTTGCTGCCAGCTCCACTGAGAAGATGCAGATGTAAAAGATAAACCCAAATTACCTTTTATCAGGTTATGTTGCAAAGTTGAGGGAGGGTATTAGGATGATTGGAGGCTTCTCAGAGCACTACGACCCGGTGCTGAAGTAGAACATTGCAAATGCAGCAAGCAGAATATTTCTCTCATCTGAATCTAATGAATTCACTAATCACGTTGCTGTAGTTTTCTTTCAAGCTATTGGTAGAATAAGTGGATACCTGGGGAGCCAGCACTGCCTGTGGAACCGAGAACTTCTGCTGTTTATTGGTATGCGTGGGAAAGTGGCTTTCCTGGATGCATTTATTTGCTGGCTTTAAATACTTATACTTACTTGGGAACTGTAAATACTGTTATAAATGGTAAATTGTCATTAGCCCATCATCCTGATGCATCCCAGATTAAAGCTAATGCCATTCAGATGGGTGCTATTGAATTAGCCTACCACAACCTGACAGGTATCCTCTAATCAAAAATGTATTGTCTTCTCTGCTTAGGGCAACTTTTGTTTCTTCTGGGTAGAAAGATAATCCCATGAGTAGTTCAAGTGTTTTCAGATGTGTGGATTTATGTGGACCAGAAAGAAGCAGGAAATGGCTTGTCCCCCTTAATTATTACTGCGATTTGTATTTGAGTAGGACTTGTACTAGTTGGTGAAACACAGAGTGCTTGATTAGAAGAGTCTGGTATCTCTACAGACAAATAGAGGGGGACAGAAATATTAATATTTTACAGATAGGACTTGAAGGACAAAGAATTAGTCTGCCATTAATTACATGAGAAAAATGTGGCCAAATTAGGACTGAGTCTGGCTCGGGAACTTTCTAATCTTAACTACCAGATAAGGTCTTTGTACTTTGCACTTTTTCTTTACATACATAAAATATAAATTGCCCGCTTTGATGCTGCAGCAGAACAAGTGGTGTCAATTTTCTAGGCTTTTGGGGGGTTAAAAACCTTCTTTAGGAATGTCAACAATTATGTTCGTAAAAATGGCTACATTCCTTCCAATGCCCAAATAACTGGCTGCTCGAGAACACCAGAATGCTTCGGGACTGCTTAAATATGATCTCAGAGCCACAGATATTGCACCTACAGTTTACCACAATGAAAACTGAATTGGTTAGAAAAATACCAGCTGGCCATAGGTTGGGGGTTTTTGGTTTTGTTTTGTTTTTTTAAATGGGGTTGTGATATTTCTTTGTGTTAGAAGAGACTGAAACGTGGTTGAAGTGCATTTTCTTCACAACCCATTATGCATGTGATGGGGTCCATGAGTTTGTGCGGAATAAAGGAGTCTCTACCCATTTCTATTCGTGGGTAAGAATTTTTTTGCTTCTGTATTTTAGACTTATTTACCAAGTACTGCCAAAGAACAATTACATTTTATAATGTGAGGTGTTACTTCATCTGTAGTAAGCAAACAAATATCCTGATTTATTTTCACTAGAATTGTCCAACCTAGGCAAGTCAGATAGGACACTCTTCAGACAAAAGAAACAAGCATCTGGACAAGGAGTTAGTTGCTAGATGTGGATTTTAAACAAGATTATCACACTTTATCTCAAAGGATTGAAATTATTACTGAGATGCACTCAGAACCCAGATCAGTTCTCTAAAGAAAAAGGAGTTACAAGTGGCTGAAATGGAAACTGAAACAGACCAGACATACCACTCCAGAACAACATTAGCAAAACCACCTCATAAGTGCTCTTTGGTCAAACCACTTCTTCCCAAAGAATACAAGAAAAAAAAGAAATTTCATGATTCTTTGAGCTGACACCAAGTTTTTCACAGAATCCATGCACAAGTGAATCTCTGACCATATCAGAAAATCAATTTTTTTTTGGCGTATATTTATACTTAGGCACACACATTCCTACAACTCTGGACAGTCCAAGTGTGTGCATGTACATGTGTAAAGCAGACTGATGAAAACCTTTTACCTGTCAAGTGTGTGAAGGATATCAACCCATGTTCAATACAAAGTGCTCATTTGCTAGACAATATTCCCACCAATTTACTTTTACTCAGAGAAAAGTAGTTATTTCACTGAAAGTAGGGGGAGTTCTTGTGTTTTATTATGATCTATTCCATTGCTAAGCTTTGCTTGATGTGGCCCATCAAACTTTGCTGTGTTACATCTTTGGTAACCCATACCATTAAGCTACTTCTGCTGTTGTTTTGTTACGGTGATTAATAATTAAATATCTTGGAGACATCTAGGTAAAGGTAAAGGTAGGTTTTGGCTGCGAGTATTTTAACGAACAAACAATGCAACAGCCTTGCCTTGCTGATTTTAAGTAAAGAAAACTGGGAGGCCTTCTGGGAACTACTACATTTTGCAAATTGCTAAGTGAACAAGCCAAAGAATCCATGCTAATGCTTCATAAAATCCACCATGTTCATTTATTTTTTATGAATATACTTTAAATTATGTGCAAACATTTTATAACAAATTAGTGGAATCCATAAAAAACATGAAGGTAATCATGAAGGCAAATTAGGAGTCTTATACACATATGTTCTTACTGTAATTTCTCAGCAAGAAAATGACACCAAAGAAAAAGAAAAAGGCAAAGACACCACTATTGCTATCAACATAGTAAGCAAGAAACAGCAAAATATAAAGTAGTCATGCAGTACATCAGCCTCCAAGTCACCACAGCATGAAGCAAACATAGAGCCAGACCCTTCTTGCAGGTGCACAGTGAAAGGGCAAGAGGAAACAGTCACAATTTGCAGCAAGGAAAAATCCAGGTGGACATAAGTAAAAAAACAACTGCACAATGAGTGATCAAGCACTGGAACATGTTTCCCAGGAAGGCTGCAGAATTTCCGTCACTGGCATTTGCAAGACTCATATGGACAAGGCCCTGGTTTGAATTTGAAGTTTTTCCTGGTTTAACTAGGAAGTAGGGCTAGACGACCTACACAGACCTAATCTAACCGAAATTATTTTGTGAATCTTTGAAAAAAAAATCTATAGGTCAAGAAGGGATTTTAACCTTGGAAAATGAGACTGGACACGATGGCATCACTGTTGGAATATTTTCAGGTGGATTAGAAAACTGAATGGTTGATGTGATCCCCAAAACATTTTATGTAGAGCAAAATATCTGGTATTTCAAAGAGAGACTGCTCGACTTAACCAATCACCTCTGTACGGAAGCAAAAATAGGATTAATCAGCTAAAAATCAATGTTTCAGTGAATAAATGATTCATCACAGAAATTACCCACATCTGTGAGGTGAGTCTGGCAGAAGACTGTCTGTAGTGGGAACAAAACACCCCAGTAAGGCCCAGTTCTCTGTTTTCGACAGGAATGTAAAAGAGTTTACACAAGGTACCATAGTAATGTAAATATGGAAGTCTACGCAAATTCCAGTCTTAACTGGCTATGCGAAGTCTGTTCCTGAAGATGCTCTAAATTGCATCAGCTACTGAGATCCACCAAGTATATTATGACAAATATATTTCAGCCATGTCTTTTCTTCTGTCATCAAAGTCTTCTGTCATCAAAGTCTAGACAAAAGGGAGATCACCTATGAATTGGTACCACACCTAATGATTCCCCTGCATAAAGAACATTCTTGTGTAACCTTGTGAACTGGCAGTGGGTTAGCTGCTACTGCAATACAAAAGGTCTGGTCACCAGAGTCTTTCAGTTATTTTTTTCAAGGATGAGGGTTAACTTCCTAAACGAAAAAAAAATTGTGATCATGTTAATAAATATTTCTCAGAGCAGTCTATGGGCAATTGGTGGTTTATAAGACACCAGAAAGTGATCTTCAAAAAAACTGGAAACAAAGAAAAATTACCCTACACCATTCCCAAACATGTGAGCAGGTAAACAAAACAATTAATATTGGAAGTAATAAATGAACGTGTAAAATAGCTCTTTTCAACTCAAATGAAAATGAAACATCTTGCAGGAATGCTGTGCAAGATCATCCAATTTTTCCTCTCCCTAGACAATACAGGTAGCCCTGGGATAAAAACACTGAGAAACTTTGATTAAGGTAGTCCTCTTAAGGCACGGAGTAGGATTTCACGTCTGGGTTTCTGAAGTGAGATCAGTGGGTCACAGTTACTCCACAGGAGAGATTTGCAAACTGAGGCAGCTGAGCTTCTTCCAAGCAGCATCCCAGCACTGTCCAGACTGCTGGCCTTCTCCATTTTTAGAATCTAGCACAGAGAAAAGACAAGCTGTTGATGGTATATTTGGAAATCTCTTTGAAAGCATAGACTTTTCCCCTTTCTTACTTCCAGTTCAGACAGTTGGCAACAGGGAAATAGCTGTCTCATTTCTTGAAGGTCCCTCAGAAACTAGTCCGACATGAAACAAAAGTGAATAGCCCCATTATTCTAAGGGGGCATAATTTTAAAAATACCAGGGATGCTTTTCTTAGTCAGTAATTGCAAATTCAATTTTGGTACTCTGAATAGCAACAGGCTTCGAGGAGCAAGCATATTGCAAGCTGGAGTTTGCCAAGTGCAAGACAATCACGAGTGTTCTTTATTTCTCTGGTCACTCGATAATATTAGACTTTGTTAAAGAGGAGAGATTGCACTGCAGAAACTGAGCTCTAGAGACAGCACCCACTTACAAATAAACAGAAAAACTAACCTTGCAACATACCATGTCAGAGTATAGACTGCCACCCAATCCAGAAAACCCAATATTCTCATTTAATATGGCCTTTCTACTGTCCTGTTTACAGGATACTGAACACACAGAAAGAGTAAAATCAGTAATCAAAGGAAGGTTTGTAAAATTGGATTTCATAATAATGCTCCTATCTTACTGCTAAAAGAATAGTATTATCTTTATTTCATTTTTGCACAGGATCAAACCTTTCACCTTAGTATCTCAGGGCACTTTATAAGAAACTCCACCTCGCAGTTGAAATGCTACTATGAACTCCTTCTGGTATCAAGCACACTAGCACTCTCTGGTATAACTAAAATAAAAACAAACATGTAGAGAAAGCTCGTAACCCTGTGCTGCACCTGAGGTATGATGGCACCTTCACTGCTTGCTAACGAGCCAATGCTTGCCCCACCAGAGACATATAATACAGTCACTGATCTCATGTTTCTAAACATGCATGTTAATTATTATGTAAAGCCTCCAGTTACTTGCAAGCTATTTCCCCTTTTCACCTTCTTTAAATCTAAACATGTAGCTATATTCCGGGCCTTTTTATTTAAATGACAGACCTGCCATTAATTTATAAAGCAATTATGGGTCCACTGATTTTAGTCAAAGCAAAAGCATATCATGCACCTGAAATGGAGAAAAAATCCAGACTAAAGATGATTAACTATTCATATTTCTCTCTGCCTTTTGAACAGACATCCTCTCTCCCACGAGATCAGGGATCAACCACTACTTAGATATTTCATCCTTGGCTTTGGCATTAAAACCTTCCCCATCAAGCACTGTCTTAGTAATGTTCTTTCGATTCTGAGGAATAAAAATAACAATGAAATGAATGATTAGACACGTTATATATGGCATTCAGCAATGGGAAAGAATGAGATGGCAAAAAAGGTGCATTATATTTATACTACTTCCTTATGCTTACTTTTTTGTTCCAAGAATAAGATGCTTTCTATTTTACATTCTGATTGTGTTTTGTGACAATCATTATTCAGGGAATGAAGCATTCTAATGACTAAAAAATTAATTTGGTGGTCTCAGCCTAGCTCCCAGTGAACATGTGTCCACATCAAAAAAAAAAAAAAAAGCACACTAATTGGCAGTCTCATTGGCATTCACAGCACAGAAGCCAGGAACTCCATAGATTTTAAAGCCAGAAATGACTATTGTGATCATCTAGTCTGACAGGTCATGGAACTTCCCTGAATTAATTATTGCTTCAAATCTCAATAGCTGTGATAGACCTGGAACACGTTTTTTTAGAAAAACATCCAATGTCAATTTTAAATTTTCCAGTAATATGAAACCCACTACAATTCTTGTTTAGTTATTCTAGGGGCTAATTGTGCTCACAGTTAAAAAAAAACAGTGGATCTTATTTTTCCTCTGAATTTCTGTACCATAAGCTTTAAACTTTGTTAGCATCTTACACCTTTCTTTGCTAGACTGAAGTGTCCTTCTAGCAAATTATTAGTGGTGATATGAATGTCAAGACTGGAGGATGCTTTATTTTTAATACTGTAGTCGTTGTCTGGTCATTTGTCCGGGAAATTGGAAACACACTCCTAAATCTTAGAAATATACAACCCACAATTCCCATTTCCCAAGGAAACATCCCAATTGCTAGACTAACCACTACTGGAAATAGACTGGACTCAGGAATACCACTTACCCTTCTTTTTGAAGCTGAGTCATTATGTGCCAAGAACACAGTGTTTCTGAGGGCAAAGAGAGGACGCCAGAAAGCATGGCACTTAGCCTGATGCGCAAGGCCCTTAGTTCAGAGAGAGTACATTATACTACAGTACATACCATATGTATTATATAATATTAAACATACTAGTTGGATAATGAAATAACTCATGGCAGAGACTAAAACTCAGGGCACATCTTTCTGCCACCCTTTCGCTGCAGAGTGCTGTGGTATTTTTTGTTTTTAATTCAGTTGTCATACTCCTTTGTCATTTCACCCCTAGACAGAGACTTGCCACTGTTAGGGTGAAGCACAGCATCGGAAAAACCACGCTATATTGCCCATGCCATAACCTATTCTCTCAGTACTGCTTTCTGGATCTTACCTTACAGATCTGGCAGACCAACATATTCCATTGCCAGCTATTTTTTTGTTAAATTTTTAGTGTTAGATTGTTAGTTGTTCAGTGTTAGAATATTACCAGCTAACTACTGGCACTATAGTATGGAAAATCAACTCCACCTTTTCAAGGAGTGTAATTAGAGGTAGCTAGGCATTGCATACGCAATCAATAAAACAAACGTATTTTCTAACAGATTGAGTTAATAGGGATTCACCCTAATTAAAAGCTTGAAGTTTTAATGAAAAAGCCCTTCTTGGGAAAGATCTCTGCTTTGATTCACATTGAAGTCACAGTGGCGGCATGGGTCTTAAAAGACCACCAGCAGAAGTGAGGCTGTTGAACACTCCAGGAGCCCTGAAGAGGACCAAGGTATGAAGCTTATAATAGGAAGGCATAGTAGTGGGTCAAGGTCTCTCAGTGAATAAATGATGCATTTGTGCTCTAATTAAAGCACTGCCCTTTCTTTCACTCTTTTTTGGTTATTAGAGTTTTATGTGTACCTGCAATATGTTAGGGTAGAAACCCTGACCTCTTTAGCGCAGTTTAGAGACAGTTTAGTCTATTTGCTCAACTGAAATTTGGGAGGTTTTTTTTTTGTTTGGGGTGGTTTTTTGATGCATAAGCTCCTCTTCCCTACAGGTTCAAAGAGAAGAAAAAGGACATTGGATAGCTGGTTACAAATACACACACTTCCTTAGTGTTAAGAGACTCTTTTTAATAGGTGCTTTAATTACTTAATAGCCTGGAATAAAGTTATAACCTTTTGGTTGCTGTTATGATTACCGACAACTAAAATATGCAGCTCTGGCAAAGTAGCTGCCTCTCCAGAAAAGAAAGCCTCTGCCTCTGATACTACCCAACACTCCACTTAATTATGTTATCCTTCATTTAGATGGTGATTCTATTGCAACGTCTAACAAGGAGAAGATATTGCACAGTAATAGTGAGTAGCTAGGACAGCTGCTTGATCAAGGCATTATTAAATTATACGTACTGAGGATGCAGCTGGACAGTGAAAACTGATGCTTTCACTAGGTGATGAAATTCTGCTCTGTAGTCTTTTAATACAGAGTGTATCCAAACAAAGGTTGAAAGCAGAAATCAGGATCGTAACAGATTAAATGCACTGAGGCATTTCTACCTTGGTATTTTTATTCAGAACAATTATTATCTCTCTTCTTATCTTCATGACACTTTATAATCACTCAGTTGGGCCAGCTACAGATCTACCAGTTCGCCCAATTAGGTGAAATCTTCAGTACGGCAGGTATCAAGTGGAGCTATTCAAAGCTCCTGCAAAGCCATTACAAACTCAACACAAGCCTTACAGGGGTCTCTATAAATGCTAACCTTTTAGAGCCAAGTCCCTCTGTCTCTCTAAGAAGAGAGCTGTAAAACGGGATTTCCCAAGGAATATGGCTCTCTGGCAGCACCTTTGCAACGCACGGCAGGGAGTTAGTTAGATGCGCTGGTGATGCAGCTGGGGGTGAGGAGCTGGCAGAACCCAGTTACAGAGCGTGGCGGTGAGCGCGCAGGGCCGTGCCGATCCCCGGCCCTGCGGCTGTCGGGACAGCAGCCCTGCGCCACTGCCAAGCCTGCTACCAGCCCGCATCTGGCATACGGGCTGCCCACAAAGGAGCACCCCAGGGCCCCGCCGACACAGTATGGGTGATCTTTGGGGTCCAACAGCAATTTCGGAAGGCCTTTTGGGACTCTCTATTTTAATTACAAAATTAAGCCTGAATGGCCAGTGAAGCCAAGGGATAATCCTGGATCAAAGCCAGGAAACACAAACTGGAGCAGCCCCAATACAGGCAGTCAACACGATCAACATTGTAATTATTTTAGAATAACATGGCTCAGCAAACAAAGGTGGATTTGAGTTCAGGGACTCATATGCTCGGCCTCTAGTTAGCAGCTATGCAAAACACCTTTTCTGCAGAACAGACCATGCTGTCCCACCTCCGGCTCCCTCGCCCCTTAATAGCCAAGACAGCATTTCCATGTCCCAGTGTGCTTTACTGTCCAAGAAAGTCTCAAACATCCTGATCTCAGCTGGAAGAAGAAAGGTAATCTGTTGAAGTAATGAGAGAAGCCCCCCCTCAGAAATTACGGAGAGGAAGAAAGGGAGGGAGGGAGGAAGGAAAGGACATTATATTTGATGATCAAATGGGAGAAGGTAATAGACAGAAATAAATTCAGGAGAGAGCAGCTGAGCCTTCCTACCGAAACACTTCTCCATATTTGGTTTTGGTACCAGTGACTTCATTTTAAAACCTTTGAAGGGAAACTATGTAAATTCTTTAGATTAATAGAAGTTAGGATGAGCTGTTCCACAGATTAAAGAGGTTTCCTTTGCCTTACTTACTCTGGATTCAAGAAAAGTAGAAAAATTACCTATGTGCATTTGGTATCTTTATTCAGTTACACATTTATATACATACAGACACACACAAAGGCTCATCAGTTCCAAAAGCTTTGAAATACAGACTGCACAGCCTTCTGGAAGCCCCACCTGATTACCCGGGGAAAGACACACAGCAGGGTTTGTTTTAACGCACTTAGGACAAGCCGTCAGATGTGACCTCTGAATTTCATCCAGACAACAGCTTACATATACACTCCAAGGGCCAGCTAATTGAACAAATGGTGCAACAAAGTCTAAATCCCTGATTTCTGCAGGACAGGAGAATATACCAAAATCTTGCTTTCAGAGATACATGGCAATCCAGCCCAACTGCATTGTAACTACTAGAAAAATCGTGTTTGTGCTTTAAGCTCAGTTCCTGCTTTGTCACTGTCTTTGCCCGCATGTAGTCATTTACACCTGTGCAAAGTGAATGGAAAACACTACCAAGTGAGAATGAGAACAATTTATCATTCCTTTCTGCAGCGACTGCAAAGGGGCACTGAATTTATCAGGTTCAGAACAGATTGCAAATGCAAATAAATACATTTGTGCTATTCATTTTCAAAGGAAATTAAACACAAAATTGTAGCCTAATACAACATTAGAATTCCGAATATACCTGCAACCAGGAAATATGTAATTATGGTACCCTTAGTAGCCACGGCATGGTTACATTTTGGACATATGAATAAGTGCTCTGAACTCCACTGAAGTTCAATAAAGTTATGGATACACAAAATTGGCTTAAATAGCAAGAAAATGCCATTGTTTGAATTTACACATTTATACACATATATATAGTATGTATATATTCTTCACTAAAGCTAGCACAAAACATTAAATACAAAGGAATAGTGTTTGAATTACAGTTTCAGCAACATTAAAAAAAATTAGAGCAACAACATCGGATAGCACTGACCTGTACATAAATTCTCACATATTATTCCATATTAATACAGCTGTTGCAGCAAGCTTTATTTTCATACACTTTCTGTGACCACCAGGCTGACCTAAAGCTGAATTATATTCTTGAATACAGTGATACAGAGGCTGGGCTTTGAAATGATAATATAAATCATAAAAAACATCAGAACTTTGAAATCGCATACATTATTTCATAAGAATAAAAATCACATTTAGTTGAATATGTAATAACATTTCAAGAAGGGATGTTTCACATCAAGTGTGTGAACCTCTGTTTACATTTAAAAAAACCCAGGATTTTACAAGCTGCTAAGCACATTCACATCAGATCTACAGACTGTTTCATAATGTTCATCTACATCAGGTACAAGATAAGTGGAGAAGAAGCATTACAATAATAGCATAACACAGCTATTTAGTTCAGGTATTAAATGTGCTTAGATTTATTTGCAGTTTTAATTAAATTTTCACTTTCTGTGGAGCACTTTCTACACATCAGAGAATGTAAAATAACAGACCTTGGGTGTTTTTTTCACTAAAGACACATTATTATTTCAGAACCAAAAAGAATGGCAATAATATAACAGAATTTAAATCTGCCTTCCAGCTTTCTTTAAAAACAAAAGAAAAAACAATAGCCTCCCACAAAACACCTCTTACAGATGACAGCCAATTATTTCTGCTTAATTTAAATGGCCAGCTCCCAGGGAGAAGCATATTTGGTAGAATTCATGTAAAAGATCAGCTCAACAGTTTTAATAAAATAAAATGTTCACTAGCATAAAACTTTCTGTATTTGTACAATATTCTGTTAGGCAGATTTTTAAAATGTTGTTGTCTTATTCTGTCAAATATTGTCCATGAGTAATAAAGATTTGGGGGGTTAAATAAAGAATAAGTCTACTAAGGAAAAAAGACTGAGTTCTTCACTCATACGTCTTTAAATAGTGTTCAAACTGAGCCAATCCTGACTAGAAAAGATCTTTATTTCATATTTATGTTACAGAAATTAACCTCAAAAAAATAGTTTTCAAAATGGAGTTTCTTTCATATTAAGTACATAGCCCACTTACTGATTCGATCAATAGTGCCAGGAAATGCGTTACTGACAAACAAAGCCAGTATCTTCTCCATCTCTGCATTGGGAGTGTTGTCTGATTCCCCTTAATTTTACTTTCAGGAGAAGATCTGCCTGTCTCCCCAAAACTTCTAGTAGAGATAGAGTGTGGTAGCTGGTCCCAGGGAAATCAAATTACAAAGCCAGCTGATTTGCCCTTTGAGAAGACACGGGAGAAGGGGGAAGGTGGCAGCCTGACATCCTAAAATTGCTGGAAGACTGAAGAGAAGTATACATATTCAGCATTTAAGTTTAAGAGGGTGGTAAGGCCTGTTGGGAGGAAGGGGGATGGAGAGCTGGGAAAGAAAAGGAACTTGGCTTCAGTCAACCCGAGATGAGTTTCTCTGAAGTTGAACCGCTAAGTCCTGGGGCTGGCTGGCACCGTGCGGCCGTACTCCCGAGGAAAGGCTAACAGGACGAAACATACAGAGCTCTTTCCAAGACAGATATACATTGCAATAAGTGAGAGTGGGAATGAATTATTTAGGAAGGTATCAGCAGTATGAACAACGGTAATGGAGCAGAATTGAAGGGAAGCTACAAGGAGGCAGAGCGTGATGAATTTATTGGAAACTCCAGGCCCCATCAGACACTATTCTTTAGTGGAAATGGAGAAGGGCTCATAAAGTTGAGCTTTATTTAGCATTTTCACATCATTTTCAAACTTTACAAATCAGCATTTTACAATTTCAGTTACAACTGAACAATTACGGTTGTTCAACTACATTTAAAGCACATATAGGAGGGAACAAACATATATTAACTGTTAGTATACTCTTAACAGGAAATCCCCAAAATTCATGTTCTTCCAGACAATTATCAAAACTACAGAACTCTTTCATGCAAATACAGAACACCTTGTAATCAACCTTATTCCTAAAGTATGGCAAAAGTGTCTAAATTAGGTTTTGGATTACCATACATACAAATCTAAAGGGCAGCTACAGAAGACAATATTTCCTATATGATTATCAGGTATAAGACACCACAAAAGCCTGATGAAAGAAAAGAAGTGAAATGATTTTTCCTACAAAATATGAAAAATAAGGCCTTTCTTAGCCTTGGGTTTTTGGGTTGGATTGTTTAATAATTCTCTTTGCAAAAATGCAATCCTAAATGAAACCAGAGCTTAGCAGGCAGCAAAGGAAAGAAAGTTCATAAAGGGAAGGTGGCAAAATTCTTTCTTTATACACATGTGAGAGAATATGTGAACATGTTTTAAAACTTTAGATTTAAAAAACAGCATGGCCTATCTGCCTATTTGGATTCTTCTATACCCACCTACGCTGCAGTACCTGTCCATCAAATACATATATTGTGTGTGTGTGTGTGTGTGTGTGTACAGAATTTGATTTCACAGTTCTTATATGAAGTAGGGAAGCATAATCCAGTTCTTGCAAATCTCTGAGGTACAAAGAAATGCTGTGAGATACTGAAGGTCACAAAGGTTGTATGTGGGGAAGTTAGGATATCAACCAAAATCCAGTTTTATCAACCTCAGAGGTCAGAGAGTAGGGACACCAAATTCATTTTCTTTTAACACCTCCAAGCATTTTGTATTTTTATTGTACATAACTATTTGTCTTCTACTTTTGAAATTCCAAGGTGCTTCTGCATTGCACTTTTTATCCTCAACTACAGAGTTTAGAAAGAGCTTTTTTTAAAAATTAAACCCAAGTGTACACTTTTCACCAAATATATGAATATTTACAATTTCAGTTACAATTTCAGCAGCTGAAGCGTTAAGAAAAACACCAATAATTATGATAAAGTCAAAATGTCAGAGGTAATGGTGGTACTGCATCTCATACTTTATCTTTTCCTTCATTTTATGTCTTAAGAATGTTTTCTTATTTAGTTCTCAGCTACTTAAAGACCCATTTTTAATCATTGGGTTTGACTGGCACAATGCTTTATAGTGCAACCCTGCTTTATTTTAGTGTTGTGTAAACCACCAGGAAATCCTCAGGACTAAATCCTTACTAGAGATGAAAACAGTAATCATTCTTTTCCTCCTCAAACTAGAAAATGGAAAATTCTGGGGCATAGCAACCAGTTACACAGACGAAATTATTCCTTTGGATTTGTGCTAATCGCTAATAGGTGCTATTTCATCACAGGTTAGCATGTTCAAACTACTTTTCTTGGGTGAAATTTAACACTTGGTAAACAGAAGGATAGATAGTCTTGTGAGTCTTACTGGAGAATCACCAGCTCAACACCACTGAGTCCATGCCAGGAGGAGAAGTGCAGAGCTTAGCACCAAGAAACTATAAAAGTGACCTGCAGAAACAGCCTCACCTCGATCCACGTAATGATCTGAACCCCTTAAACACCTCCTTTGTTAGAACTAACGATAATTCTTTTCTCCTGAAGTTGGGGAGCACGAGTAGCTGCAGGAGCAGGTAGGCTTCTGCATGAGCAGTCATGCATTACACTTTCACGGCCAGCCCACCTTTTGCATCTTGTCCATCCCTGGCATTTGGTCCAGATATAAAACTTAAATCATTAAGAATTGCACCTGGTTTGCCATATTACTAGAAGGAGATTGGCTATGGGATTTCAAAGCCTTACACTTACTCTCTGTGCAAATAACCTCTCACCTGAAACAGAGACTGGCTACTTTGCTTTAAGCATAATTTGATGTGTGCAAGGGAGCAGGTTTAGGTCTCTTGCCTTATTTCCAAGTACGCATTTGTGCCCTGGGCAATTTTCAACACAAGTTGCAAGTTTCTTACTCCACCAAGAACCAAACTACTGGTTAGCTTTTTCTCCATACAGTGGAATATACCTGTCAGCTACAACTCTTCAGCTGTAGATTATGGTAAGACTTACATTTACTCAACAAGCAGAGGCATTTGCTCTGATAAGGAGCATCCTTAGGAAATCTCATTCTTTGGATATAAATGATATATGGTCTTCTGCTCCGCATGTGAATACAGCGGATTGGACTGATCTGTGCATAAAGAGGACCCTGTAGAGCACAGGAATAGTAAAGAATAAGAAAACAGAGGCAAAAAGACAAAAGTGGTATGGGGACACAAATAAAAGTTTTCCAAGGTTTTTAGCCCCATTCCAAGATTTTTTTATCCAAGTTTTTGATCAGCTGTAAAGAATACACAAAGTGTATCAAGATCCACTGAAATGGCTGTATGAGATGAGTAGTGTCTATAGTCTTTCAGAATTCTTCAGAAGCCTCATGGACCTGAAGAAGGACTAAAAGCTAAAGGTTTGCCTTTTTTTTTTCCCAGCTATTATTTGCTCTAATAAAAAAAAATTTATTTCTTCTCATACTGTGTAAGGTAGGGACAATATTAAAGGCAACATAAAGTTAAAAAATATTGCAATATTGAACAGTTTTTCTCTTTAAAGTACCTTACTCACAAGTGAAAATGAATAGACATACTCCCTTTTGCTTCTCTGTGCAAATTAATTGAAGACTTGTTTGTTTGCAAAAAACAATGCAACTTTGGGCTAGAGAAATCCATGCCATTTTTCCAGTTTCTCCAGGTGAAAAATTCATTTATTATACTGTGTGCTCCCCATTACGTGAATATCCCTGCTTAGAAATCAGAGACATTACAGAGCGGGTTCCCAGGTTGTCACTGAACTGATAAAGGCTCTGAGCAGAGAGTTGACTGGTGTTACAATTTTGTAGGAATGGCACAGAGTAAACTAGCAGTCAAGACATGCAAATACATACGTCAGAGTCAAACAAAGAGTGAGAAGCTGACAAGGCTGCACAGAGCCTTGTTCTGGAGTCCTAGGTCTGGCAAAGGGAACCATTGACTTCAACAGAGAATATTTCCCTAGCAAGGACACAGCAGGATTTGGCTGTAACTTCTCAATGTGTCTTCAGCTGCTCCCCTTTTTAAGCAGAAGTAACAATGAATACATTGCTACGCATATTTTGGACTGTATTCCACTTAATGACATTTTCATTATATTGTTTAAGTTTTATTTTTAGAGATGCTGGTCACCACTGAACTAGCAGAACAGCTGCTTTGGAAAAATTAAAACAGTATATTTTCAATGAAAAGGGAATAAATTGTTCAATTTCCTCTTCCCCACCATTTAGCATCTGCTTTTGTAGCAAGCAATGCTGTGCCCATTCTCTCCAGCAGTTAGAGAGCCACGCAGGATGCTGGACTTGAGGCTGAAAAGGGAACTATACCTTACAAATAGCTGGCAAACACGCTGATGGCTGATGTGAACTACATTTCTCATACACAGGGGATGTACAGCACCCTCACAGTCTGGCAAAGAGAAAAGAAATCATTCCCCTGCTTGAAATGGTTCAACTTGTAACTGCAAAGAGTGGAGGGGAGGAAGAGCACAGAATAATGCACTTCTTTCTTTAATAAAACACTAATATGCTTCCTTCGAAAAGGACAGGAAGGAGAGAGCCACATCCCTGCCTAACCCACACAGGGCTATAAGCAATCTTGATAAAGTAAAAAATTATCCAGATTTCCTCTTTTAAATAATCCAAACCACTATGATCCTGCAGGAGTCTCTTTTTCTCATTGTTACAAATTATTACCAGTACTGCTATTACCACTACCACTACTACTACACTATTGTGTTACTATTAAAAGTAGTAGTGCATTATTGTTGCTGTCTTTATTAATATTTTTATTTCCTCCTAAAACCTATAAATTTTAAAATAAATAAATACCATGCATTCCCCCCATAAAGAGGGCAAATTCAAATAGATTAGTCTCATGATTTTTGCCATGAAATATTTTGAAAAGCTGAAAGTTTTCTTCTGATTTTTTCATCTTTTTCTGTTTGTTTTCCACAAGAAACAAACCAAAAGGAATGTACAACAAACTTGCAGGTCCCTGTTTCACTGATTTCTTTTTTGCATATTGCATAATATATCCAAAAATAGCCTGATTAGATGTAACTGTTTTCCTTGATTTAGAGACTTAAGGGCCTATTGATCAGCTCTTGAGATAAAGAAAATAGTAATGATTTCCCCTGCCTACTACAGAATAAAAATGTTCCTTCATTTTGTTCTTCTTTTATCTTCCTCTCCTGTTCCCTACACTGTTCAAAATTCATAATCCTACAGAGGTCCTGACTATTTTGTTATGGTTTTTTTAGTGTCAAGTCCTTCAGTTTTCTTTTTCTGCAGCTAGCAGCAACAGGTTGTAAGCACAGCAAGGGCTGGATGACCACCCATCAGAATTCAGGCAACTCTGCTCTTCTGTTGAAGATACAGACTTCAGAAGCACATTAAAGGAGTGCTCTTACATATGCACTTTTAGTGCGTTTTACCAGACACATTAAATGGGTCAAAATACAAATTTAAACTGACTTTTTTTCTTACCATGAAGATGACGTCCCATCATTCAACTTACTTTCTATCTATAAGGAAAACATTGGAAATTTCCACTATTTGTTTATCTTCGCTGCTTAAAGGGGCATTTTAACGTATCAGCATACAGAGTGCTATACTGCTGAACTCACCCTTTTGATGGCACAAATAAAAACTAACACTTTGCTTTACGAAACCTTACAGATATCACTTGGTCAGCTTTCTAGTATTATTTAGGACAAACAGATTGTACACAGAGCTACTAGAGGCAGTTTTTACCTTCCTCTCACACCCCTCGACTCTGTTCTTGACATCATACAGAGTAAAGGAAGCTGTTTATAGCACAGACTGCAGTAACAAAAACCAGACGCTGAGTATCTGGGATACAATCTGCATGTGAGGACGTAAGAGCTCCAAGCTAAATTGAAGCAGAAGCACCACTGCAGTGGCTGATTAGATACTTCCTGTGTATTGCTTAGCAAGACATCCAGTGGAATATAGGCATCCAGTGGTGGCAAAGCATACAGCTGCAAAAATGCAAACTAATCATCAGACACTTGCAATTAAACTCAGATGGGGAGTAAGACCTGAGACCCAACAGCCTGTCCACAACTGCAGTCTCGCTGGATTGCTGCACCCACAAAACAGACACATGCAAGTTGGAGACTCAGCCCCCTATATGCCCCAGGTACACAAATAGATACATTCAAACATCTCATATGGACTGCTTTTAAAGTAATTACTCACTCCATAGAGACCTCTATGTTTTTACTAATAGGAAAATAAGTGGCCATACTATAAATGGGTTGTATCAAGTCCACATTGTACTAGTTTCCTGAACAGATCCTAAAACAACCTGGATACCTCAGTTGGAACCCTTTCTTAAAAAGGAAGTGGCCTTTGATGTGAAGCTCTGATTATGAACAGAGTATAAACAACTCTGGGATCTACCAGGATGTAGTCTTTCAAAGTGTCAGAACATTAACCTAGCTAATATTCATTAAATCCCAACTACTGGTAATGTCTGGAGAAGACTCAAGGGAAAACTAATGTCTGTCAGGCAATATACAAGCTGTGTTGACTCACTGCCATGGAGAATTTAATAATTTTCATCCATAAGGGCACTGCTCATATGTATTTCTGTTCAGTGACTCCATGAAAAGCGTATTGGTAAGTCTATGGGAGTTTTGGTTTATCAAGCATGTGCAGAACAAAGATTTAGATTTCCTATGAAGAAGGAGGAGAGCATTTTGGCTTACTTATGTCTTACTTACTTATGTCAGCCAACACAAGATACTGTTTTTCTTTCGTAAGTATGCGCTAAAAGTATTTCCATTGACAAATGTGTGCAGATAAAGTATTTATGACTTTTGCTACAGGCTACATTGATAAAAATCCTCCTGGGATGTTGGCACTGCCCAGAAAGTACAAACCAAAAGAGGACAAGAGAACATGACTGGAGACCCCATTTTTCACTGTCTGGCCCTATACCTTGTCCCACCCTGTTCACTGAAAATAGTCACGTTCCTTCAGATTATGGAAAGGAAAGATTGGCAAAAAGACCGAAACCCAGGCACCCAATTTCACACATTTTCTTGTAAATGACGGGAGGAATTTTGAATTAAGTAATGATTACTGAAGGATCCATTATATTAACTGACATTTTATTAGTTTTGACCAGTTGATATCCTTTTATCAATAACGCTGTGCTGACCTTAATCTCTTCTCTGCAGGTTTTGAGATGTAAGTGGGTACTTTTCAAAGGAAATTGGTCTCTAAAGGAAAATTCTGGAACTTCTGAGAACAGAAACTCATCAGTCTGATAAACAATACAGACAAAAAGGTATTGTAGAACTATTTGTTTCAGTCATTGAGGAGTACACAACCTTCCCGCACTTCTCAGATGAGGTAGATCTGCAAGTTCCAGAGAAGTCAAACTCATGTCCGTAAGACTGGTGTGCATTACCACAACTCTGAACAAAAGCATCTTGGGATGGTGTGGAGGAGTACAACTCAAACAGGCATAACATTTTGTGGAAATAGGTTGCTTGTGGAAAAATTCTCTGTTCACAGTTTTCGGTATTTAGAAGTTGTCAGAATATTGGGCTTTGTTACGGAATTTCTGGTCTGATGAAACTTTGTGAGATGTTTTAATTCCATCGGAAAACAAATTTGGTGTCACTAATTTAAGTCTTTTGAAAAGGTCAAGATTCAAATGAAATGTTTCAAAACTCTAAACGAGGTGTTTCGTTGAAAAGAAAATCCTTTTTTGTCTGGGGCAGGAACAGTTAATTTTGGTAAACTCATTTGTTTGGTTTTTTGAGGACTTGGGTTTTTGTCCCAACTTCAGATCTCCAGCTCTCATGACCAAAATGAATGAAATAATTGAAATCTGTCCTCTAAGTCCAGAAAAGCTCCCCTGGCATCTGTCAGGTTAGATCAGATATATTCTATTTTTCACCTAAAAATAGAAAGCAGAGCTCTGAAATGTTCACTGTGGTGTAGGCATGTGTCCAAAAAGCAAGGAGCTGCATCGATTAAAAACACTGCAAGTAGCAGTGTGCCCTTTGAGCTGCCAGCATGCAAAGCTGTTCCAGTTGGGCATTTAGACACCATGACTGCACAAGGCAATTTATTATCATTCATCTTGAGATCTCACCAGCACCTTTCCATCATTGAATGAGATGGAGACTGAGTTTATTGGTGGCCCTGTTCACCAAATATCTTCCCATAGGTGACAGTGTCTTCAAAATTGCTGTCACCATGCAGAAGGGATTTCAGAGTTAGACCCTCAGTCAGGAATGGAGAGGCAGAGAGTGGAACAAGAGCTTGAAATAAAAGCAGGTGAAAGAGAAACACTCAAACAGAGTTTCAGCTGTTTTTAGCAAGTCTATTTATACCTCACCATATCCTTTGAAAACATAAAATTCTAGTCCTAATTTA
Source organism: Sagittarius serpentarius (assembly GCA_034782735.1). Lineage (NCBI taxonomy): Eukaryota > Metazoa > Chordata > Aves > Accipitriformes > Sagittariidae > Sagittarius > Sagittarius serpentarius. The sequence continues at coordinate 1,453,439 of JAVKLA010000027.1, forward strand.
TTAATGGAATGTGCCAGCACCAGGTTATTTTTACATTTAGAATATAAATGGCCTTCATGAACTAGAGCTAGCAGGCAGCATCTGACATGAGTCTCAGAGCTAGTGTGAAATTTACTTTTAAATTGCTGCTGCCTTTCCAAAAATTATGCACCGTGAGCATGTGGCTTCACTCGTGTTAGCTTTTTCTTTAATTAGAAAACAGAACCGCAGGAAGTGGCACATAGAAAGGATCTTGCCCTTGCTTGGATGTAAGTAAGCCTCTCAGCTTATTTCATCTGTTTCTTCCCAGTTAAAGGCAAGTGGTTAAAGAAATGTGATCTTGAAAAAAATGGAGAAATTTCCAGATATTTGTAAACACAAAAGGCAAAGATTGTTTATCTTTTATTTTATTTCCCACCCTTTTCCTTCTTTTATGGCAGTCAGGAAGTGGGGATTGAAGAGAACTGAAACAACAAAAACAGAGGGGATTTTTTTTAGCTCCTGGGGATTTTTATTCCCAATATTAAGTGCAATGAAAAAGGGTATTCTTCTGTAGAAGTGTTCCTCAAAAGAACCTTGCACCTCAGTCTTCAGCCAGCCCAAATCATCTGCTCTTTTAGTTACACACTGTTGACTTTTTCCAATGGCTGTCCTCATCACAGCTTTATAAGCCCATTAGAGACATGCATTTGAGTGGTTTAGGGAATGACTAGACACAGCAAATGATTTCCCATAAATAATTTATTTGATGATTTCAAAATTCTCAGCATTCCTGTAAGAAGTGCCTGTCATGGAGGAATGCTGGTAAGAGACGGCAGCTCTCTTCCCCGGTCCCACCACCTGACCCAGGGCCCCCTCCACAACCCATGGAGAAGCTGCTGCAGTTTCTCCTGGGACTTGTTCCTCTGCTGTCTGAGTTAGCGGGAATTTTCCTAATGACTTGAACAGAAACTGAACGAGATCCAGAACCTTCCTGATCTTCTTTGCCTTATGAGAATAAAAAGGAAAACTGCATTGCTTTGCAAGCAAACGTCCTTAAGCATGAGTCAACTTTGGCACAAAAAGTGTGGCAGCCAGGAGTCTGGTCTCACAAGCTCCTCAAAGAAGCAGTGCTATTATAAAGAATAAAGATATACAAGACTAAACCACTGAACGTTTTGCAAAGGTTCAGTAAATGCTTTTTATACGGAGCTTGGCTCTTACCTTTGTATTTCCAGAATTTAGTACACATAAAAGTGGCTTTGGAGTTGCTTTAGAATAGATGAAAGGATTTGTATCAGTATTCATTAGTTTTAGGTTAAAAGAACCCTGAACTCTAAATATTTGTTTATGTGAAATATCAAACCTACTCTAAGACAAGTCTTTGACAAGGGAAAAGTTACCTGTGTTTTGATACATAAAACATGCATTTGAAACATTACTGCATATGGGGACATTTACTGAGAAAGTTCTTATATATTGAACACACTGGCTTTCCATACACAGTCTGTAACCTCTAAAAGAACAAATGTGTGCTGTATTAGCTTTCTGGTATCTGTTAGTCAAGCATTTGTAGGGTCCTTGAGTTAGTTTTGAGGTAAGAATCTCAGTAAGTCTTTCTCATTACCTTTGTCACTGAAATTTAAAAATAAGTCAAATTATTAATTAAGATTAAATGTAGTAGCTGCCTACTAATATGCTGGCAATTTATCTATCACTTTAACAGTAAGCGTGTTTGAATTATCTCTCCTCAATGCCTGATAAACAATCAATGGGCTTTATTTAATAGCTTCATCTCCAGTGCTAATTGTATCCATTTAAATGAAATTATTCTGATTGTTATTCCATGTAGTGATTTGGTAATATGAGACTTCTGAAGAGATATTATTGATTTGGGGCAACCAAGCACTATCCATTACAGCTGTGAAGACAGGAATTAAATATAAGTAGTGGGCTATTATTTTGTGAATGTCTTTGTGGACAAATAGGGTAGCGGAAGCGGGATAATTACAAATTTGCACTAATTTGTCTTCTTGATTTATAGGTATATGATTACTGAAAATAAAATGAGGGCTACAAAGCAATAGATATAACCTTGTGATTCCTTTAGCAGAAAGGACAAACAATACATGTGCTGTCAGATTTTAAAAGGTGTTTAGACAGCTAAAAAGAACCAGTTTGGCACCTGATGAGATTTAAAGCAGTGCCTAAAATGATTTTTGGACAGTTAGATAGAATCTAGGAAGCAGACTAAACAAAACAAAACCAAAATCTTTCATTGTCCCAGATTACATCTACCACGCTGATAGGAACCATACAAAAAACATTTTCAAAGATGTGAAGCAAAGATAACTTTTGTGCAACATTCCTGAGGTTGTGGAGTCACAGTAAGCACAACTACAGTTTTACAGCACATCTGCAGTTACAAGTAAGCTGAATAGAATCAGTGGGAGATGTGTGGTATTGGAGATCCAAGAACCAACAAATAATCTGGCAAATGAGAAATTAATTAAAAGATGACGTAATAACAGAGAACGTGCTCCTTGTCCTGAGCCTCAGTGACATCAGACTAGATGGAGACAGTTCAGAAGACACAGGAAGCAGGAGGGAATGCAAAGTGAGGATTGTTTGCAGCGGTCATGATAAAGCCCTAACTGCACAGAAGAAATTCATTATGCATAGCACCCACAAGCTCATACAATCTCTCAATGGAGAAAAGGAAATTACAGAAAAGGTGGTCCTGACCTAACATCATTAACAAGCAGCACCAGCACCTGGGTTAGTCTATGGCAGCACGTATCATCAGATCAAATCTCATTTTGCATTAGATGCAAAGTTAATTTGACACATGCTATAGTTGTTGGAAACAAAATCACACCTTGATGACATAGTGTGTTGCTGCTTTTGTGCTTTGAAGTGATTTGGTAAGCTACAATAGCTATTTACCCTCACTGCAGGGACTCCCTTGCCCACCTCCTTCATGGGGCCAGCTGTTCCCAAGCTGGATGTCCCTTAATTGGATGGCGCACAACAGTTGGGACAGTTGTATCAATTACCAGATATGTTTTCATTTCTATCCTGACTATCAGAAAGGGCCAGCCAGCCTGCTTCTCAGAACTGAGCCACCACATGCTGCTCTAATTCACTGTTTTTCTTTAAGCTATTCCACAACAGAAGAAGATGCAGCATTCACAAGACCAGAAATACACACAAGACAGACAAGGATTCTGGGGTCTCACTCTGTGTTCCCAGGCAATTTCCACAATTTGCATTAAACAGCCGCTGAAGAAAATGCTTATTAGTGCTGTGAGCAAGACGTAAACTCAAGAGTCACTTTTGGCTGGATTTAAACTAACAGTTCTCATTTTCTGGAGGTTCCCAAGGTACCTGGCGTACAAGTCCAGCCTGATTTTGATCCCAGATGGCTAGGAGAAAACGGGATAACAGTGAGATTTAGATCTCAGCCCTCCAAGGAGAATACCTGTTATAGTCATGAATTGTGTTTCATGCCCAATATATCATAGAATCATAGAATCATAGAATGGCTTGGGCTGGAAGGGACCATCAAAGGTCATCAAGTCCAACCCCCCTGCA
>JAVKLA010000027.1:1457090-1468643 GCA_034782735.1 Sagittarius serpentarius
CTTGGGCTGGAAGGGACCATCAAAGGTCATCAAGTCCAACCCCCCTGCAGTGAGCAGGGACACCTTCAACTAGATATCCCGACACAGGCATCCATGCATTTCTCCAGGTGTCCTGTGGGCTGCTGCGCCGGTAAGTCCCTGTTATAGATGCAAAGGTGCTTCCGAAGCAGTAAACCAAAGCGTTTCAATGGACTCTATGAGGGGCACCAGGAGATGGGTCTGAAACCTGACAAGTCAAGAATAAGAAGTCATTGGGATCTGTCCAACAATGCCAAGACCGACAGGCTTCTCCGTGCAACCAGAAGCAAAGCCGATGTTACCCACAGAATCATAGAACCATTTAGGTTGGAAAAGACCTTTAAGACCATCAAATACAACTGTAAACCTAACACTGCCAAGTCCACCACTAAACCATGCCCCTAAGTGCCACATCTACATGTCTTTTAAATACCTCCAAGGATGCTGACTCAATCACTTCCCTGGGCAGGTGGCAGTTAAGAGTTTTGAGAAACTAAATTTCAGACTGAGACCCTTTTGTGCATTTCCCATCATGCAGATCACCCGAGTTTTTGTTTATATCTCCCTAACTCCAACTCCAAAGGCCAGGCTCATTGGTCCTGAAGACAGTGAGCCTACAAGCACGGCTCAGGCACAACTCCGGTTTTGCATGGGTATGCAAGCCTGGACATACATAGTCAGTTAATATATCAAAACGTTTATCTAGGTTGGTTGTTCATGGGTAGTGTGCAAGCTGCCTATAAACAGAGTAGCTAATTGAAAAGCAGGAGGCAGGCAGAACTTGCTGTGCTTACAGACATCTGGGAGTCTTTCAAATTCATGTAAGTGACAGCAGAAAACTCATGAAAGTAGCTATCCCACTACGTCTTTTAGAGCTTCATGAAAATCAACCCTTTGTAAAGTTATGGCAATAGAAGAAGTAGCTAAAACCTCTTTTCAGCACAAAAGAGAAAACTCTTTCGTTGCTGCAAACCCCCATGCAACTTTCTGTCTTTACAGTAATTAATCTCACATGAATTGTCTTTGGTTTTAATTGCATAGTCAGACTGTCAACCAAAATACAAACCTCTTATGAAATTCATTAGAGTTTTTAAAATGGAACTGATGAAGGAATTTGACATTAATCCACAGTTTATCTCACAAAAATGAAGATATTCCCAGTGGTGAAAGACAATGCCTATTAACTAGGATCACTTTACTAGAAATCAGATGCCAGAGTTGCAAATCTCTGAGTATCATAGGCAACCAGTAAGCGGAGGCACTGGTACACCACTGCAACACAAAATTAGTCCAAGAATGAGAAAAGATGATTTCAACATTGTCTTTAGCTTAAATAGAGCATATTTCCATTCTTGGATGCATTTCAAACCTATTCTAAAGAGAAAAAAGGGGTCTAACACGGCTTTCCTAGCTGCAAATCTTTCCATTTTTAGCAATAAAAATGCCCGGCTAAGATCAATGAATGTTTGTACAGAATCTGAAAGAGTACCAACAGAAGGCACCATCCAGTTATTCTTTTGAAGGCAAAATTCTGTTATTTACTCTGCATCTTGAGACACATGAAAACCTTCTGTAGACTATAATGACAAAGTAACAATTATACAACAGCTACTAACTGCATAAACCTTGCTCTGTCTGATGCCCAGTTCTGCTTCCCCTTGATGCTGATGTCATATTTTGGCAGCAAATTACAAGAATCAAGGTCAGCTTGATCTTGACAGTTTGCAGGGAAGTCAGGGAAACTGCTACACACCAGCTGAGTGAGAGAGAGTAAGGACAGTGGATGGAAACGAACTGAAGCTTTATTTTGTAGGGCTACTTCTTGCAAATCAACCAGTATAAGTTAATTTCTGATCTGTCTTATGAGTAGATGCAGTTCTTACACAGTGGAGCCAGTACCATTCCACTAAGATAGGGAATGGGGAGCATGAGCTCAAACAGTGATACTTACAACATCCAGAGCAGAAAGATAAACTCTATGCTGGTATCTTGCACAGTGAGGATTGCAGGAGGGCTTTGGACGAGGAGTGCTGAAATGAACCTATGGAGCTCAGCCCAGTTGTTATTCTCTGAATGATGGACTTCATGGAAAGGCAGGACACCTGGGTCATAAGGGGCAAGCAATGAGACGTTTGTGGGATGTTGCTTGCTGGGACAAGAGCAGAAATCAGCTCTGAGGCTCCAGCGGTGGAGGTCTGCTGTCACTTATGGAACTGAAGGTCCTTCTGCTGAAACTAAGAAGGCAGGAGAGAAATACAGAAGGTGTGCACACGAGAGGTGTATCTGCTAATAGCATTGGCTGTCTATATGTGACTCCATTACAGCCACTGGACTACTACTGCAGAGCCTGGGGGGCAAGGATCCATCACAGAGCTCCTCACTGCACAGCTGGTACTGCACAGGCAGAAGAGCTTCCGCCAAAGTTACCATCCCCCAGAAACTTTAGCACTGAGTGGAACCAGCATACATCTGCAATTGTTCCAGCCAAACTTTGGCTTTGATAAAGAAATCAAATAGTAAATACTCTTCTCCTGGGCTGAGAACTCTGCCAAGCATCAGCCTAGTGAGAACTTCTATAACAAAAATTTATTCATTTCTGGGAGCCGGAGTTTTATAATGGGTAGAATGAGTCACTCTTTACTAGTGCAGTAATACAGAGCTACACTCTAATCACAAATTCCCATCTGGACCATTTATTTGTGAATTTATCTTAAAATATGAAGCCATTTCAGCCACAATTTGGGTTTTTTCCTGCCACATTTTACCCTTGTTCCCTCCCTTTCCTTTTGCCAATAAACATACTTCCCCCACTGTTTTTTCACCCAGTCAGATGACCTCTGCATTTTTCTTATATTCTAACATTTTCCAGCAGCAAACAAGACTAAGTACGCTTATGAATCACTGGAAAACCCAGATGTATCTCCTTTCTTTAGCCTTAAGTGTTGTCTATCCTAAATTTACTTTTTATTAACAAATGAAACCTAGCATATAAATTCATTGTTTCAAGACACTTAAATTAAGGAGAATCTACCACGTAGTTCCAAGAAAAATCAGAAAGAAACTGTAAATTATAAAACAAAGTTATATTGCTGCTCCACTGTAAGTTTGGTTGGCAGATTTCAGTGAATGCTGGAAATTGCTTGGTTAGAATTTAATAGAGACACTAATTTTATTCAGATTATAATTTAAAAATTAATATATAATCACAAGGGTAACATTTAAAGCTAAACTAACCCCATGCTTACCCACTAATGATCTATTATAAAAGTGACAACAGTTTTATGGCAACTCAAACACAAGTGTTAGTGTGCACTTAAACTGCAAACAAAATGCAGTTTAGCCAAAAGCTGCTTATCTATGTAGTGTTTGAGTTAGATCAGACTAACCCAGAAAAAAAATGGGTTCTAACAATATCAGTATTCATGTGGTTAAAAGTGGGGGTTTTTGAGAGTTTTGAATAAGAACAAATACCACAGATGGATAAACAAACTCAAATTGATGGTGATCTATGAATTATGAGCCTCAGCCAGAGATAATGTCAGAATTTAGCTGACATTGTGTCACATGCTACCAATACCACTGTCACTATCTTCATGACCAGACAAACTACCTCTGTTGAACAGCTAAATAATTAAAGAGAAGCTATTAAGAAGCCATTTCTCCAATTAAATAACTCAATTAGTAGACAGTCAGCACCCTAAGCAGTTATGTCATGCAAGGAAAAAGCAGTGAATTTTACAGAAAAAGAGGTAAACCTGAACTCTCTTTATTTTCTGTTGTTGAGGCAGTTTATTTCCACAGGATCCACAACAGCCCCATGCACCAGCTTGAACATCTCGTACATTGGTAGCTGATATTCACAGCAGTGGGTTAACATATTTCTTATTCATTTCTACAGGAGCGAGAAAGGTTTAGGAAGGAAAAGATCTGATGATTCAATTGCATAATTACTTGGTGTTTGACCATTGCACAAAGTTGTATAGTGGACAGCTCCCAGAACTAGAGGCAAGTAGCATTGCTCCGGGGTAGTGAGCTACATCCTTGCACTGCAAGTGAAGATGATCCGAATCCCATTTCAAAGCAAGGTGCTGTGAAGGCAAGTGTACCGCTGAGACTGTATAGTCAGATGACTTGATAACAAGGGATTTATAGGCATGAATAAATGCAGGTGAAGAACCAGCTTGTACTGGGAGCAGCACCTAAGAGCTGAATATTTCCTTTTAATTGCATCTCTCTGTGGATTAAGGAGGTAAAAACTGTAATAAAGACTAGCATTAGTGATCACATTTTGTAAGAAATCTTGAAAGAAGTGGGTGTGCCCGAGGTGCTCCCAGTGACAGAATATTCTCAGCTTATCAAAAAGCTCCTAACAGCATCCCTTTTCCTATGTATATTAAAATGTCACGCTTTGGGAGGAAAGGTTGCTCATAGGTTCACAACCAGTTGGAAAGGTTGCTCATAGGTTCACAACCAGTTAGGAGTAGAAAATCAGCTTTCACTAGAGAGAAGTTACATCTAGATCCTTTGAGGATCTGGGCCGGGAACTCTTCTCTTAGGGGCTCATAAGTGGAAAGGATATGAAGAGTGAAAGAGCTACATTTCCAAACGAACACTTTTTTTTTCAAGAGAGTCAAAAACTAGCACAGTGTATAGAATGATCTCACAATACTGGGTGACTTTGCAATAAAATGGCAAATTAAATTCAGTGCTAATTAATGCAGAGTAATGCACATAGGAGAAAAAAAAATCTGTGCATAAAAACAATGAGGGACTCTAAACTCGCTATTACCACTTAGGGGAGGATGTTGGAGTCATTTCGGACAGTTCTTGGAAAACTGACTTAGTGCTCAACATGAAAACTGGATGATAGCAATTATTAGGAAGGGTGGAGAGCAAAGCTAAAAACATCATTTCGCTGCTGTGTAAATCCATGACATAGGGACATAGGTGGACATGACATATAGATGTAGCTGTTTCTTCTTTAGGAAGGTGTAGCCAACCCAGAAAAGACACACAGAGGATGACAGAGATAATTATGTTGCCGTAGGAGGAGAAACTAAATAGACAAGGCCTGGTCACAATACAGGAGCTGATGGGTGTGTGACAAGATTGCCATGCACTGGAGGTCAGGGAGCAGCACAAGGGGCTGCTTCCAAGGGGGAGGCAAGTCAGGAGCCACTGGTGACAAGGCAGGACAATGGCCCCTCCAGCAAGGGTGCAGTCCCCCAGCTCTGAAACAAGGCAAACAGAGCAGGTCCAAGGGCACTGTCTGGTTCAGCCCCTGGTTACCACCAGGCATGTCACCTGTCACAAGGGCATGTCCAAGAGCAATCAAGAAAATTAAGTTAACGAGGCCCAGCACACCACACATACATACAATGTAGTTCATGCAAGGACCAAGCACCAAGGCTTGGGCTTGAACAGGGCTCCTCGGCCAGTGGGTGAGGGTGGGTTGGTCATTCAGATGGTGGTTCTTCATTTTGTCTCTTGCTACTGATGGAGAAAAAGGGTGTCCAGCCATGAAGGACTTTAGCCTGGGCATCTTTGCAGCCTTGGAGCTCATTAGGGAATGGACTGATTTTAATGATCTTTTTAAATGAATCGGCAAAGTGGAATACTCAATTTTACATCCCAAACTTGTGTTAATGTAGTGACTAAATGATTTGTGATTCATTCCTGTCCCGCTCTATTTGCGCAAAGGATAAAAACAAGCTGCCACTATTTGGCCTTCTTTGCAAAATTAGAAACAATATTTTTAACTAAGAAAAGACTAATGAGGCTAAATGAAAAATAAAAAGACCAAAAGTTAAATAGGGAATTCTAATAGCTCACTTCCTTAAAACAAAAAAAGTCATACAAATTTCTTTTGCATATGTATACAAATATGTCTACGTATATGTATTTTTGTATGTATAACTGTGAGTTAGCCATCAGTTCTATGAAACCACAGCAGTTCGAAAATGCATTCCCCTTTGTGTGCATGTTGTTGACCCAGTCGGAGGTCTTACTTACAGTGAGTTGAAAAGATGTTACATTTGAGAATAGAGCTGTTATTGTTAATTTATAGACATACCTAGAGGTAATTGTAAACCATTTGAGTGACTGCCTTAAGCTATACTGAAATGACTGGCAGCCTTTCACAACACTTACTCAAAAGGAAATTATAATCCCAACAGGAGCAGATGAACAATTATGGGAATACCAGAAGATGTTTGGAACAGATTTTTGTCTGAAATTTTTCTAGCAGATTTCATCTGGAATGTATGTAGCACTGGAAGGGACCTCCTGAGTTACCGAAGCCAATTTCCTATTATCACCGCTAACAAAGTCAGAAACACATGAATTTGGCAAGAGCTCTGTGATGGTAAACTGCCAGTCTCCCTGGCTTGGCTTCCAGAGGGAAAAGCATAAGCAGGTAGCCAGCCATAGCTGAATTTACTGAAAATTGCTACTGAAAGGTAGCAGTTTCTCAGGGACTGGCAGGAAACTGGAGTTTGCAGGGTTGAGCACTAGGATAGAGATTACAGAGCAGAACTAAGGTGAAGTCTGCCCAGGGGAGGGCTGAGGATGGCTGGGTGCCTCTGGGCTGGGGAACCAGAAGGTAAGAAGAACCTGAAGAGCTCCAGGACAGAGGCTTAAGGGATAAGAAATATCTGTTTGTAAATTAATCGTGTTCCTCCTTAAAAAATGAACTGGTGAAAGCAGCTCCTTAACAGCCCCAGCTGTGTAACTTCCAAATCTTCAGGGCAGTTTCTGTCAACAGTCTTGTCTCCTGAGCCAGCCTCACAGACCTTGGCACTGATTTTTAATCTTTTACCTCTTAGACCTCAGAGCAAGACTGTGTTTAGCTGAACCTTAAATGAAGACCTAGGTAAATTCTTTTTTAACCACCTGGGAAAAATCCAGTAAAATAGCTTAGAGGATGGTAACCCATCCATGTAAATTTAAATCAATAGGTATAACTCTATAGTGAGAAGGAGTTCATTGTGAAATATCGGACCATAAGGACTTGTTTCAGAGCAGTGGGGCAATGAAATATCTCTCATCCTCAAGTGGGATTCCCCACGTTCTGTAGGGTTGCCCAAAGCTATCTAGCTGCCAGGCAGTGGGAGGGAGGGAGGAAGAGGAGGAAAGCTTCCTCCATGCAGAGCCACCCACCAGCATCTCTTTTAGTGATCCTTGGCAGCTTGTGACAGGCTTACTAGCCTCCCCAAGGCCAAGTACCTGCAGCAGAAAGGATCAAACTATGTAACAGGTTGTTGGAGGCTAAAAAGAGGTGGATTATTTTCATGCTGCTCACTGTCTTGTGTAGCGAATTAGTGAGCCTGACCCAGTCAAGGCTGTGCACACGGCTGCCTGTGAAAAGTAATAGACAGGCATGCCATGGACTCCTTCCCTTGGGGGTGATGATTTGAAATGCCAAGTCCTACCCCAAGGCGCGAAATAACCCCAGACAACAATCCACACTGGGTACCAACCAGATGGAAAGCAGCTTTGCAGAAAAGGACCTGGGGGTCCTGGTGGACAACAAAGTGAACATGAACCGGCAATGTGCCCTTGCTGCAACGAAGGCTAATGGTACCCTCAGCTGGGTTAGACAAAATATTGCCAGCAGGTTGGGGGAGATGATCCTTTCCCTCTACTCAGCACTGGTGAGGCCACACCAGGAGTGCTGTGTCCAGTTCTGGGCTCCCCAGAGCAAGAGAGACACGGACTCACTGGAGAGAGTCCAGTGAAGGGCTGTGAAGGTGAGTAAGGGACTGGACATATGAGGAGAGGCTGAGAGAGCTGGGACTGTTCAGCCTGGAGAGGAGAAGGCGTGAGGAGGGATCTTATCCATGTGTATCAATACCAGATGGGGAGGTGAAGATGGTGGAGCCAGGCTCCTCTGGGTAGTGTCCAGTGACAGGTCAAGAGGCACTGGGCACAAATTGCAGTATAGGAAATTCCATTTGAACATAAGGAAATACTTTTTAGTTGTGAAGGTAGTTAGTTGAACAGTGGAAGAGGTGGCCCAGAGAGGTTGTGGAGCCTCAAAATTTGACCAGACATGGCCCTGAGCAACCTGTTCTCACTGACCCTGCTTTGAGCAGTGTGGTTAGACTAGACGACCTCCAGAGGTGCCTTCCAGCCTCAGTTATTCTCTGTGATTCTGTAATTCTGTGGTTCTAGGATTTTTACTTTTTTATAGTAACTGCCTCACGACCCAGTGATTCTTTGTGTAGAATATAGCAGAGATTTGCACAGCACTGCTTGGAACGGAAGAATAACCATTTACAAGCAACCCTGAGCAATTTTTAGTATGCTTTAGCACCTGTTAGGGAATGGGATTTTCCTGCCCCCACAGTGAGGCAGGAAAGCACTGTGACCCCTACTGTACAGACATGAGGTGATGAGGATTTATCCACAACTGGGCCTTACAATTAAGGGGTTTATTTGTAAACATAAAACAGAACTCTTCTGGTTCTCCCCCTCGGCTGAAAATAGATACAGGCTCCAGAAGACAGTCTCAGGACAGGAATTCGCCCAGTTAACTTGACACTTAGGAATGCACCAAGTAGTTTTATGGTTATTTCACCAAACAGGGCTCAAAAAATGGAAGCAATTAACGTGATCCGTGCCTACCTCAGAATCCTCTGCCACTTCTCGTATATACTTCTCTCCTTTCCTCTGACCCTGACCGCACTGTCAGTGGCCATCCCCAGCTGCCTCGATGCTCTCTGTCTCTCCATGAGAGGCAGCAATCCTTTCTGGGTCTCCAGTGCTCCTCCTGACCAGGTCCAGGGGGGAATTAACCCTTTGCATTTCTTCCTGTGCAACGCAGCACAGTGCTGGGGGCAGCAAAGCTGGAGAGACCACCACACCCGTGCCTCTTGTGGCCCTCATCCCCAGCTGGGACAGCAGCGTCTGCAAAGGGGAATCTCACAGGAGCATTTTATCCTCTGACTCTGCTGTCCCGCTGCTGGCCTTTTGTCAGCAAGATGCATTTTAATGGTCTGTCATCCCCCTCCCCGAGAAGTCCACCTGGTGAGTCCATCAAAACTGAGGAAACACTGAGTAGCGTGGCATTTGCTGGGCAGCAATATGCTTGCACGCTTTCTCCGACACCTCTTGGTAGCCAAGTTCTCTTCCTGAGGACGGACCCAGTGATTTCACCACTCTGCAGCACCCCTGCCCCTCAGGGCATAAGAAGACTGTCCTGGAAGAGACCTTCCCTGTCTCCATCCCTCGGTGCAGGCTGGATCCAGAGCAGCCCCTGGGCCTCGGTGCCTTAGAGCCACGCTGGCGCTGTGGAGAAGAGAGGAAGTTATCAAAACCTGGTAAATGGCCATCTTGAATGACTTTCTCCTTTGAGCACAGGGCACCAGGAGTGGAGTTACTAATTGCCGGGAGCAGAGCTGAATGCCAGCAAGCATTCAGGCAAGAGGTCGAGTCTCACTCTTGCCTCCTGTGTATAATGAAAACTGAGAAGGAAAAAATGTTATTACACTTTATAAAACTCTTCAAAAGTGAAAAAAGTGTGATCTTCTTGTGACACTGTCTGCCTCTTGCCCACTCTGAACTGTCAGAGGAGTCAAAATCCAATCTCCACAGTAAGTCAAAAGACCATCCCAATGTATCTGGCAGATTTAGTATGTTTGAGGGTAGAGTCTTCTCAGGTGGGTTTTAATTAGCAGTTGATTTTCTTCCAATGAAAAAAAGCAAAAGGTGTGTGTCCTGAAACACAGAAAGGAGATGTGCATAACTTTTTGAGCGCTTCATTGATTTGTCTGTTTTCCTCAAGTAGTGCCATATTCTTCTGTTTTCATGTGGTAATATACAGAAGTGTAAACATAAACGGAAGTGTGTCTTATGAACTGAGGAGGAAAAGATTAACAAAAAAACGCAGACTAAGCATTTAAGGACCCTATTTTTTCTGCAGTATTGCTGTGCAAAGGAGTCTTGACATCACAACACAATGAGTCAAATATCATTTAGCGTAAATTGTCCTGTGACTTCACTAAACAACTTAATTGCTAAAAGTTATGGCTAAATAATGCAAAAAAAATCCCATATTGTAAATAATATATTGATCAACTGATGGACAACAATCGTCTAATACATTGTTAGATAATGTGTCAGCCAGACACATAATTGGTAGACTAATGAATAGGATAGTTCATATATAATTTATTCCAAGAAATACGCCTGATTTCCCAGATTTAAATAAATAATTCAGCTAGATGTGTTTGTCAGGAGAGAACCATTTGTTAGCTAATATGAATATTTTCCTAAGGTCCAAGTAACAAGGACTTTTTACTGCATTTGAACAAAGGCTTTTTAGAGAGTTTATAGCATACTTGCCAACGCCTTTTTTTATGGCAAAATTGACCACAGCTTACACATGTACCTACACGCTCATGTATTTCCATAAATTCAGGCATAAACAATCAGCTTGGTATTTTTCCCCTCAAAAGGTCTCTAAAGAGTCAGCTCCATAACAAACTCCAGTGTCTGTGGATAAGTGCCCAAATTCAAATTAACCGTTGCAAATCTTTATTTGAGCTCATTTGTACATTTGCAAATCATTTATCTATAAATATAAGCTTCAGCTTTTGGCAAATGCATCTGGTCCAAGTAGAGACCAGTGCAGAATATAGGGTTGTGTAAAACTAGGCAGGTTAGCTGAGCAAGGTGGACGTTGCAGTGGCAGCTGGAAAATCTGGTGGGACTTGGGGAGGTGCAAGGTCTTCTGAAGCCAAGGCCTCCTAAATTGGCTGGAAGGAGCATCTGACTTGGTTAACTACAGGTTTGCAGGTACAAGTAATAGGAGCAGGACCAGAGCCTTTGCACTTTTATCACTTTCTCCTGCTCCTCGAGAGCTTGCTCAGGAGACCCCAGACATTAAACTCAGAGGACCCACGCTGTAGTGTGGAGCCACGGGGCTGTGTCAGGGACCTTCCTGAGCTTAGTGCAGAGGTGCACGGTGCCTTCTGCTTCCTTTGCCTAAAGATGAGGTTACCATGAAGTACACAAATCTCATCAACCCTTCTTCACCAAACCTCCAAACCTTGAAAAGAACAGCTATCATTTGTGGACAGTTATTTTACATGCTAAGAGGCTTCAGCACATAACAGAGAAGCTATCCATACATATTTCCTACAAAAAAGAATTCCTAAAAGTGCAATATTTTACTTGCAAATAGTGCTGATGGAGTATTAGTGGCAATATTTTGCACTGTCTTTTTAAAACCAGTTGAGAATAAATGGGCTCAAACCTGTTCCTGCTGAAAGTGATACCAAGATAGAATGGTGAATTCATCCCTGTGATTGCTTACATGTATCATATGAAATCCCATCCACACTTCAGTTTCACTCAAAATGTTATAATAAGGAGAATTAGGAATTTAAAAACAGTCAAAGATCTGGAAATTAGCATTATCTTTAATTTTAAAATACCACATTGTCCTGGTTTCGGCTGGGATAGAGTTAATTGTCTTCCTAGTAGCTGGTACAGCGCTGTGTGTTGGGCTTAGTATGAGAAGAATGTTGATAA